>JAVQJS010124205.1:0-12450 GCA_036024795.1 Galaxias rostratus | reverse complement strand
GGTGATCTGTCTGGACATCCTGAAGGACAACTGGAGCCCCGCCCTCACCATCTCCAAGGTGCTGCTGTCCATCTGCTCCCTCCTCACAGACTGCAACCCCGGTGAGACATGGCCGCCCTGACTCACACTTTCACTGTTCTATAGTCAGGTAGGTGTCGCGTTTGTAATGGCCGCCAGGGTTAAGGCCGCCGCTACTTTCGTCTCTCTCCATCACAGTCTCCTCCTGGTTGCAGAGGACAGGAAGGGAATGAGAGAGTGGAGGGGGAGGGGCTGGCGACAAGACGGTTTTGAAATGATGCGTTTCACCAGCAGGTGGGATTTCACCCCGTGTCCTCCACTGCTGCTACCCCAGTGTCCTCTGGGGATGCAGACGGAGCGTCTCCGTGATAAAGCGATTAGCATGACAAAGGGACGTAGAGGACACTGTCCGGGTTCCCTTGTTCCTTGTGCCCTCCGAGTCAAAAACAGACATGAGCGAGGCGTTGCTCCGCAAATAGCTGGAGACGTGAACAGGCGGTTCGAACCCTTTCATGGCCTGATGCAATTACTCATCATAACTCGTTAAAAATTGAACAAATTCCATTTCCGTGTTTCCAAGGCGCGGCCCCGCGTCAATTCTGTCCGGTCGGCACTCGTGTCAGGAGCAACACACACCAAACACCTGTCACTGTTCGTGGTGCTCGGCTACGAACACAATTAATGTCGGCTCACGCACATCCATCCCACTGAGCTCACATAGGTGGTAAAGGCAGCTGTCAACGTCGTTTCCCAAACCCGTCCAGTGGCAGACCAGAAAGATAAAGAGAAAGAGAGAGAGAGTGAGAGAGAGCCCGTGAGAGGTAGAGGCACTAATTGCGGGGGCCTCTTCAGGGCCCTGATGATAGGACGTGCCCTCAGTCGATGGGGGCAGGGCTCTGAGAAAAGGCTGTGCCAGCGTTCCCGTCGCTGGAGAAAATGAGAACGGCTCGCCTCTCCCCTCCTCCCTTCCTCCCTCCCCTCAGCCGCAGTCACATCGTCGGCTCTCCTACAGATCAAAATGAAACGGGAGCGATTCCCTCGTGTGGGAACACAAAGGGCAGTGGATTGACCCTCTTGGCCGGGCCACTCTAGTCTCCCACCACCCCCAGGCGGAGGTTTGCATACCCAGCCTGGACAGCCGGTTGTGGGCCCTGAACGTACAACCCTGCTCCATCTCTCTCTCGCTCGTTCCGTCTCTGTCTTCTCCCCCTCAAGGTGTCATTCATGCAGGAGGGGATCAATGAGATACAGCTCATTAAAGGCAGGGGGAAGGGGGAGGCTGGATGACACTTCATTAACCCTCGCAGGCGCAATCATTTCCCCCTCCGTTAGCGTGGCCCTGCCTGCCTGGTGCTCGGGCTGCTGTCGCTGTGCTCCGCTCTCAGGGGCCGCGCCGTCCTGCCGTGGTAGGAGCCGTCAGGCGTTCACAGGATACGGCGGGACGCGGAGTCCACCTGCATCATTGTCTCCCCCCCCGCCCCCCTTCCTATGAGACACCGAACCCCGGGGCCAGGAAATATATGGAGCTGTCAACGGAGAATCTCCAATTGTTGGCGTTACGTGGCGCGAACGTGCGCGGCGTACCGGATGGAGGGCGACACGCTGAGCCGAGCCTCTGACCGCCCTCCGCCTTGATCACCCCCCCCCGCACATCGACAGAAGCAGCGGCGCCTTCATGTGTCACTCATGAGTTACCGAACAATAGGCTCCCATTTGTTTGTCCTTGGGCCCCTGGCAGAGGGAGGGGGGCTGTTCAGGTTGATCTGACATAAGTGTGTGACTGTGCCGACTTATCTGCATAGAGGGGGAGCGGATGAACGGTTGTACCCAAAGATGACTTTAGGTGGGATAAACTGTGTGCTGTGTGGGCTGTGGAATCTTACAGGGTGTGTGTTTTCTTCTCCCCTGTAGCGGACCCACTGGTCGGGAGCATCGCCACACAGTACCTGACCAACAGAGCCGAGCACGACAGGATAGCCAAACAGTGGACCAAGCGCTACGCCACATAGAGGGACGGACAGATCTCCGCCTGGACCCAGGATCCCCTCAAACCCCCGTCCCTGTCCCCGCCGGCCCCCTTCCCGGATCCGTGGAAGCACACCTGCCCCCCTGTCCCTCCCACCTTTTGTCAAGCCCCTCCTCCCCTCCTGAGAAAAAAAAAAACTGTTATTCGTTCCATGCTGACTTGAAAAGCTTCTTTTTTATACAAAGAGTCTATTGGGATTGTATTTTCCAATACACTGAATGTTGACATGGTCATGAAAAGCTTTAATACTGTTATTATTGTCGTCGTCTTGTCGTTACTGCATTGTTTATGACATTGTTACTACCCTCGTCATCTGTAGCTCAGAGTGTGTACTATGCTCCGTTCATGTGATCCAGGGCAGTGCGCTCTTTATTCCACAGAGTGCGGTTTGTTTGTTTTTGGTTTTGGTTTTTCCCCCCGAGCTCATCTTCAATATTAGTGCATGGCATCAGGGGAATGTCCATGCAGTGGACATTCGCTCATGTGTTGTTACTTTGCCCATGAAGGTATTGACATGGAACGACTACAGGGCCGACACCGTCTGTGGAAGGAAAGGAGGAGACTGTGTGTCGAATGGGCTTGTGGATCACCACATATAACAATAATGGTGTTTTTGCTGTACATTTGCCTTGTGAGAATACATACTGATTGAACTCTATTAAACACTGGCTGTTATGTGACTGGGGCTCGACTGAAATGTTGCCTAATGTGCTCTCGCTGCCGTTCCGCTTTGCTTAACAAACAGCGCGAGTGTGCGTGTGTGCGTGTTCCATCAAAGACACACACTCACCACTTCCTGCTGGTGGAAGTGTGCTGTCCTTCACTCGCTGCAGATAACGAAGGGATTTTGGGGGGTGAAAGGTAGTGTGCAGGCGCCCGCTGTCTAACAGTGTAACCCCCACCATACGATGACTCCTGAACGATGGACAGCAAAATGAAAAAAAAAAAGTGCCGGCGTCCATTATTATTTATTATTTCCGTTAGTGACATCATATTCTGTTCAGGCTTACACTTTGGAGATAAGTCCTGCTTTGGTGTTCATTGATTAACGATAAGGCTGTTCTGAATCGCGTGCCAATCTGCCCTCTGCTCCCTTGTTTATGGGCTCCCCTTCAAAGGTTCGCGATGGCTGCCTTGTTGCTTGAGACGCTCGCCTTTCCTGTAGCATTTAAAAGCCTTTTTTCTCATCCACGTGTCTCACAGCTGCCGGTATATAACTCCATCTCTTGCGTCCACCGTTCCTCCTTGTAGGCTAGCCAACGCGGACCATTTTCACTCATTCCCACTAGAATGGAATCAAAGGCGTTGTGTCAAGTCATATCTGGACCCAAGGCCCTGGAGCCCAAATTTCTCACAGGTTATCCTAACAAGATCACATCTTTGGGAAAAACACCTGGCTCGCTGGCGTGGAATGTGGAATGTGTGAACCTGGCTTATGCAGGCCTTACCAGTGAACAAAGGAAAACATTTTCTGTTGCTTTTGGATTGAATTTTGGTTATGCCAAAGGGAAGTTAGATAGTCATCAGCTGGCCATTACACAACAAACCACACAAAATGTAAATAACCAATAACAAATACAGCAAGAGAATCCAATGAACACAGAATGTTAGCATGCTGCGTAAAGGAGTGTGTCGTTGCTGATTGGCATGACTGATTTTTGGAATCTCGTCGCTGTAATTTGAAAGGGACTTTTGAATATCCTAGCAACAACAACGGGATCTTGTTTGTTTTTGTTAATAACCTGTACACATCGATGGCTTGCACTTTTTATGATCAATAAAAGTGCTGTTAAGGCTGGCAAGGGGGTGACCAATTACAGAGCGGGATATCATGACTCCTGCTTAGAGTCAGTCTAGTGTCACCATCTTCGCTAATGTGAACCCATCACCAAACCGTATTCAGACCATACAATTATAGGTCATTACATTTACAGAAAAGACTTGCAGGGTTGTCATGATTTTTGCGGCGTGATTATAGGTTAGGACTCAGATCTTCAAAGTCAATAGAAAAGTGCATTTAGGTGTCTCTGAGGTTGTCAGTGAAGTCAATACAAAAGGACATTTAGGTGTCCCTGAGGTTGTCAATAAAGTCAATAGAAAAGGACATTTAGGTGTCTGAGGTTGTCAATGAAGTCAATACAAAAGGACATTTAGGTGTCCCCGAGGTTGTCAATAAAGTCGATAGAAAAGGACATTTAGGTGTCTCTGAGGTTGTCTGATTTTTCCAATCAAAGAACATGCTGTCTGTGCAGCGTCCACTTGATTAGAAAGTGTAGATTTTCACAGAGTTGCAGCCAGAGGATGTGGTTGGCTGGTGGTAAACACATTGATGTGGGGTTTTGTAAATGACTGATTTGTCAATGAGGGACTAATGAGTCACGTGAACAAGGCCATTTCAGCTGGATGATCGTGGCCCTCATAACCCACTTTTGCGGCCCTCCTTGAAACATTTGCCACTCAAATTGGCACCGTTGTGAGTTAAGACTGCTAATCTCATCACCAAATAATGAGGTGATCATCAATCCAATGCACGTGATCTTTTGTGTTTTGTGTGTGTGTGTGTGTGTGTGTGTGTGTGTGTGTGTGTGTGTGTGTGTGTGTGTGGGTGTGTGTGTGTGTGTGTGTGTGTGTGTGTGCATGTGTGTTATGAGTCAAAGGGTGGGCTTGGTGTAGTTGGGCCCTAAGCTCCAAACTATTAATAGCCAAAGCAGCAAAGTGGAGCAATACCAGCAGAGGTAATTATGGTTGACAGGCCAGTGGGCTAAGACACTCCTCCTCCCCCACATGTGAAAGAATGATAATTGTTTTGGTGCATAGAACCTTGCAATCTCCATCCTAACACAAAACTCCTTCCACAACGAACCAATCCAACACAGATTAAGGGTAAAAAGTATTGATTTACAGTGGAATTGCCTTCATGGATAAGACTCAACCTGTCTTTCATTATAAAAAGCAGTTTACACTTTTGTTTGCGTAAATATATCCAAAATAATCACTCATCAGAAGGATTAAATACACAGTGGCATTTTACCATATAATATTGCTCACCGTGGCTGCCACATTTAAAATATACCAAGTTGATTACTTTACAATCTAGTCCAAAACGATGTAGAAGTTGGCTTTTTATTTTTGTTTGTTTGTTTAGCCTTATTGTGTACATTTGCCTCTGAGGCCTCGGCTAGATGTTATAGGATGACAAGGCCTACTTATCTAGCTGGTAAACTGCATTATAAGGTTATTTGTAAATGAAGAACTGTGTTCAACTTGAGTGCGCCCAGTCGACTCCATTGGCCCTGGAAAGCCTTCGTCTGCTGCTGCACCAGCACTTCCGCTCCGCGAGAGGCGAAAGGCACGCGTCCAAGCGACGGAGACACACACAGACACAAAGAAAGGTATCAAATACTCATTGTTTACATAGTATCTCAATATTTATCGCCATTTGATGTCATCTGTCAATTCTGTGAACAATTTGGCCGACGAATGTGCTTATTGACGTCGGTGGAAAGGAATTGGTCCATCCCAAAGCTGAACTGAGATCAATTGCATGTCGAAGGATAAAATTCCATTCGGATAAAATTGTAATCGTTGGACGAACATAATTGTTCGGTGCTTATTGGCGATAACAGCACGGTAAGTTTTTAGAGACTGGGTTGAATTGTTACTGATTTATAAAGGAAAGTTATGAAGCCTAAAATGTTCAGTCGAAGTGTAGGGAATCCCTCGGCTATATGCGACATAGCCCCATCGATTATCTTATTTATTTTTTACCTTTGATTCGTCGAATTTTCAGTAACCGAGGTATATTAAGTCGTTCCAAGGTCTTTTGATGCGGACCTAACATCTATAATAAACCCATTTCAAGTCCAATCCAGCTAAAAATAACGCCCAAGGGGCTTGAGGTCAGTCGGCTAGTCGAATGTGTTGTCAAATAAACAGTTCACTTTTACGGTATGTTAGGCAAAATATACTCAGAACTCAGAACAAGTAATCATCTGTAAATCTGGACACATTTTCCGACACAGTCCTTAAAGTTATTAATTCTTGTTTGCGCGGCTATTTCGCTAACAGTGAACGTAAACAGTTTTGATTTATGGGTGATTTTTATTTGACAAGCACTGTTGCCTTTTCGTCCTCTCCAGACCGGTATGTCGGATGAGGATTCGCGTGCCAGCACCAACTCTTCTTCCTCCTCGTCCTCAACTCATCCTCAGCAAGAGAATAACACCCCCAAAAAACGAGAACTCAATAAAGCCAGCATGAGCAAGACTTCCAAACTCCTCTCTACCAGTGCCAAAAGGTATAGTTGGTGGCAGTCAAAATAACTTTTTGGATGCGTTTTCATTCACTTTCGCTTGCATGCAGTATTTTCCTAAAGTAATTGCATTGTGGTTTATTGGATTTCCCATAGCATTGAACAGCCAGACTAAATTAGAGCCAATTAGCAACCTCTATCAAGTAGATTTTTGAACCACAATTTAGTCATCTATATTTTTATACATTACAGAATTCAAAAGGAGTTGGCTGACATTACCTTAGACCCCCCACCAAACTGCAGGTAAGTTAACCTAGTTGGAGTGTGTGCGTGTGTGTCGCGTGTGAATATGTAAAATCATACCGAATGCCACGGTTTGGCAGGTGTTGGTCGAAGGCGAACATGTCACATCAAGGACCCCCCCGGGTGTGACAAAGGCGGAGCATGCTCTCTCACCTCGTGTTTACTGGTGCGGTCAGTCAGAACGGGGGGAAGACGACCAAACCGTTTTGGAGTAATACTCCACAGACCTCTGTCACCAGCTAGGACAGTGAACGGCAGTCCCTCTATTAGAACCATTCAGTTACCTGGATGTCTCACGGAGGCAGACACCCGCATTACGAGACTAAGCTGTGGTGGGGAAAATGCAGTGGCTGCACTACACTACACCCACAGCCCTATGATGGAGGTTGCCATGTTGTTGTTGTCTAGACCTTGAGGCGAGCAGAACGCCTACGCGCGCGCAAATAACCCTCGCACCCAAAACAACCATTTAGATGGATGACCCTGGCTGGCGAAGGGCCACAGGCTGGCTAGAAGCTGTTAAGAAAGTCAGCACTCTCCAGGCCCCCTGTGCGCAAACCTAACGGCGACTCAGTTTGGAGAAGAAAAGAAAAAAACACCCGTAATGTCACTGCCTTTTGATGGATCCATTCCCAAGGTCGGGAGACTGTTGGGGGGCTGCTATAGCATTATGCTGGGATGCTGAGCCGAAATGCAAGGCGTTTTTGTTAATCTGCTGGGATTATAGACGGCTTTTAATGCACACGCGCACACACACACACACACACACTTTGGCTCCACTGGCCTGTGAAGGATTGGACCGATGTATGAGGGGGTTTTGAGGTGCTCTCTATTTCTGTCTTTGATGAGCGACCCTCCACCCAGACCGGGTAGTCGTGGGGAGCATCATTAGCTAAGGCCGAGGGGGGGGGGGGCTATCCTAACATTGAGTCATGAGTCCCATGTTTCCAACCACTAATGGAGGCTCTGAGAGACTCTGCGTGCTATCACCGTCCACAAACCCTCTGTCCATGAGTGCACTGCACACAAACCCGCCTTTTCTTCTGCGCCAGGGATTCTGTGTGTGTGTGTGTGTGTGTGTGTGTGTGTGTGTGTGTTTATATTGTGTGTGCGTGTGTGTTTCATTGTGCTGGGAATTGGCTCATTTGCCTGTGAATATGGCAGGCCTTGCAGATGTTGTTTAGGAGATTACCCACGGTACACATTGATGGCTCTGTGCAGTGTTCTCTGGCTGGGCCACGTGTCGGCTCTAGCGTGGCACCACCCCTGTCCAGGGAAATGGAGACGGCTGTTCTTGAATGGTGGCGTTATTGAACTTTTAGTCTGATGCCTTACGCGTGCTCCATTCACACCCCGTGGCCTGCTCGTTTTGTGGAGATCCTCGCGCTGACGGTTTTCTTCATTTGTCATCTCCTGGTTGCTACATGGCTAGTTTTACAAAGCCATTTGTCAAAATCTAATTACACCTGACATGGAGAATGCCTTAGCGGCCACATTTGTATTTTTAAACTGGCCCGTGGCCATTGGAGTGTGAAGTGCAAACATCAGCCGCTCCCCCTCCTCACCCTGAGCTCCTCTTGTAGCTCGATGTGCTTTGTTTTCCACCTGAGCCGACCCACTTGGCTCCCATTGTTCCCACACTGGCACTCCTTCCTACTTTAAGATTCTCTATCTGAGGGGGGGGGGGGGGGTTCGATGTGGAACCGGATTCCTGACATTCCCAGGCTTAGGGCTCACGGTGCTAATTGAGAGTTGAGAGGCCTGTACAGTGGGGGTAATTGCTCTGAGCGGTTGCCTGCTCTCTGGCCAAGCGTTGGCTCCCATCTCGTCCTTCGTGACTTTGGCCTCCCCTCTAATTGTCTCGGTAGGGGACTTAATGGCGGTCGGTTGCGTCTCGGGAGGTGGAGTGGTGGTGGGGGGGGTCTGGCTGTCGCTGAGGATGGCTGTGGTTCACCCGAGGTGTGTGTGTGTGTGTGTTAGCCCCCCATTGTTGACACCCTGTGTTCTGAGATTATGTTTATGGTGGTGTGAGATTGCCTAGCCACGGTCTCCTCCCTCCTTCACCACCCCCCACCCCCCCTCGCTCGGTCTCTACTTTCGCTCTCTTTCACTCTCTCTTTTTCTCTCGCTTTATAGTGTGTTAGCGTGTGCAAGCGGTTGCGTGTCTTTCCGTGTGTGTGTGTTTGCGTGCGTGTGTGACTGCTGAGGTTTCTGAAAAGCTTTTCGTATCTATAAAAAGCCCCTCTCCCTGGAGAGGAAGTGGCTGGCCTGTGCCGCGCTGCCATGTGTTCCAGTACCCGGTTCCGAGCAAAGTGCTGCCGCCTGCGCTACCTACACACTTTGTGGGCTAAAGGGCTGTGTTTGTTTGGTGCGCTGCAAGGGGGGGAAAATAAAGTGTCATGGGGCTTGTTTTCCTGCTCTGTCCCCATGGAGGGGAAGGGGGCGGGGGTGACGGCGTTCTCACATCCCGTTCTTTTGTGTGTCAAGTGCGTTTTCTAAAGCGTTCACTCTCCAAAGAAATCCGGTAAGCGGCCACGCCATAGAGCGAGCCGACACTCGGCAGCTGTCCGGGCAGCGTCGGGACCGCCAGGAGGGATTTGAACCCTCTTAACACCTCCCTTTAGGACGGGTGGGATCCCTGCATGGACGGACTGTAATCATCTTGTCCGGCTCTCTGTGGCAGAGCGGGACGAGGACAGGCGTCCGGTGAGAAGTGGCCGGTGACGTGTCGGCAGACGGGAGTTAAGGGACCTGATAACGGTGAGAGGGAGGCCCACTGGCACGGCGCCGTGCGCTTCTCATCGGGTGCTGAGAGGAAGTCAAAGGCTATTTGCCGTGCTGGTGAACGGGGGAGGAGGGAGGGCTCTTGGTCTCCGCCCACTCCAGTGAATTGGAGCCGTCATGTTGTCTGGGCCTAGCAGCTCCGTATGGGAAGCATGGTGGTTCTGCTTTCTCTCCCCACACAACGGGCTGTGCGTGGAAGCTGGATTAGATAGACGTGTTGAGCGAGATGTGCGAGGAAGTTCTGCTCTTTGGAAATAGTCGAGGTGTCAAATGACAAGGGGCAGTGAGGCCTGCCGCACAGTGCTGGGTGGGTGGGCTGGTGGTCGGGTGGGCGTGTGGGCAATGCCACCACGACACTCCCAGACACATTTCCCATGCAAATAGCCGTCAGCGGCTCCTTCTCCTTTTTCCTTTACAGCAGACCTGGCAGGGTCTACCTGCTGCAATACGGACACTGAAGGGTTTCAAAGGTCGTTTTGAGAAGGGGAAAAAAACGGAAACAAAAAGGCCGGAGATTCTGAAATGTCAATACCCACCTTGTGTGGCTTTGTGTACACAGAGGTCATGCCAGAAGCACCCTGTTATTGAACTGAAAGACAACAATGATTGCCTCGCCTGTCTCTTGCAGCAGTAGAGAGCTGAGAGCACTGGATGGCCTTTGTCTGCCAGGAAGGGGGGTGGGGTGGGGGTGGGGTTGGGGGGGGGGGGGGACACAGGCTTCCTCTGTGGCTCACCGGCTGTGGATCTAAGACGCCTCTGTTGTCAGGCAAAGAAGCGGAAAAAAAGAAGAAGAACAAACCCTGAGCTGTGCGTGTTTCCACGGATCTGCCGTATCTACTATTTTTGGGGATGGCGTGGCGCTCCTGAAGCGGGCCTTTGTGGCGGTGCGTGCCTCCTAATGAGGTAGCATGTGGGCTGGTTCCATCCTGCCTCAGAGGGCTGCCGGTCACCGGCCGTAAAGGGATCGCACTGCACTGCACTCATTACAGTGACTGAGGCGGCGTGAGCCGGGCTGGGGCCTACGTGTCGTTGCCGCTCTTTCTTTGAGTGGCACGCGGGCCTCCACATTAGTATCGTCCTCTGCCGAAGAAGAGATTTAACAGAGTAAACCCATGGCATATTTAAGTTGCGTTTCTACTGTTGCTGATTCCCTGAACTTAAATTTTAATTTCTCCCTCCTCTGAGTTAATTGAGTGCTGTTTTTTGTGTGTGTTGCCCTAAGTGGATAAAGACTTACTGACTTAATTCATGGATGTGTTTTTAGTTTAACTACGGGGTCAGTAAAATGTTGGAAATAGCTAACAACTTATGAGTTGATCTCTGAAATGAATGAAATATAATGAGCATTGTATTCACACCTAATTATTGCGGCTTAGAAGATTAGATCATCTTCCCAGTCAAGCCAAACATCGATCAAACGATCACTAGAGGCTGGGGATGTGACATCCTGCGCATTAGTGTTCAGTGTGGTCACTCTATTGTGCTTTCCTTTGTTCCCTGGCCTGAATGCCCTGTGGTTACAGTGAATAGGAGAACCTTGTCACGTAGTTCAAGATAAGGCTTGTAGTGAATAGAATGTGTGTTGTTCTTCTGTAGTTCCAACAGCCACAGATTGGAATTGTTTCACTTATGAACATATCTTCAGTTTACCGTAATGAAAAGCTCCTTACAGCGAAATACCATTAATTGACATGTTGATTGACAGTTGCTGTGGTAATTGACCACATTGCTGCTGTTAAAGTGGATTACTTTAGCGTAAGTGTAGTTGATGTTTGTTTTTTTTTGCCTACTTTCCTGTGTCCATGCAGCGCGGGCCCCAAAGGAGACAACATCTATGAGTGGCGGTCCACCATCCTCGGCCCGCCGGGCTCCGTCTACGAGGGAGGGGTGTTCTTCCTGGACATCGCCTTCACCCCTGACTACCCCTTCAAACCACCCAAGGTGAGGACTCCATTCAGAACGTCTCATGTAAAAAATGTCTTTGTGGTAATTGACAGTCGGAATGTGCTTTGTTTCTTTTTCTTTTGGCCCACAGAATACGTTTGATTAAAATAGCTCTGAGTGGAAGGAATATAATAACCTATGTTGAGGGAGTAGCATGCAATTGAAGTTGGCCATGTATTCTGTAGTCTCCTCCCAAGCCGAAGGTGCTGATGTAAAAAAAAAAAAAAAGCAAGGTCTGGACCCTACATAGTCTTTCTTTTTATATTGTTTTCTGGTGAAATCAGTTGACAGTTATTTTTTTTATTAAGTTATGCTTTCAGTAGCATACCGTCCCTGGTAAGAAGGTGAGTATCAGACGTGGGACTCTATAAGATAAGGTCATGTCAGCGCATGGCAGGAATGTACTATGTTGATACTGTGCATGCGCCCCATCTATGATAAAGTCACTTTACATGCAGTGCACCACAATGCTCTGTGTTTACTCACATTAGCTTTAGGACTTATCACTGTACACTTTCCCTTTATTGACAGAGAAAACCATCCGGGAACTATGTCTTTTTACCTTACATTCTTCACCTTACATTATTTTTGCCTTACATATGTGTTAAGGCACAAATCTTTCTGTACTTTGTTTTAATGTATCCACAGTCTTTCATATCCCTATAGGCACTACTAGAAAGTATATAGCCTCTGTTTGTTACCCTTGTATATATACGCACAATAGAAAAAAAGTATATTATTATCAACATAATATTTTAGGTGGATTTTAAGATGACAATAATGACATGGAATAATTTTTTTTCATTACTTCATTTACCGAGTATCTTTAATGCTATTCTGCTGATGTCCTCTAGAGGTCAGTCTTATACAGCATTAATGTTGTGGCTCAACGTGACTCCTTGCACCAGTCAAATTAAATCAACCATTGTCAACATCACCACCTAACCCACTCATCTAACCTCACAACTAACTTTAGAGCCTTCTAATTGGAATCCATGCCCTAGTTTGACGATGCGTTGTGGCCGTTGTGTCTGTCCTCAGGTCACGTTCCGTACGAGGATCTACCACTGCAACATCAACAGTCAGGGGGTGATCTGTCTGGACATCCTGAAGGACAACTGGA
>JAVQJS010124183.1:0-25338 GCA_036024795.1 Galaxias rostratus | reverse complement strand
GTGTGTGGTGTGTTTGTGTGTATGGTGTGTGTGTGTCTGTTTGTCTGTGTGTGTGTGTGTGTGTGTATGTTTGTACGTGTGTGGTGTGTGTGTGTGTGTGTGTTTGTATGTGTGTGTGTGGTGTGTGTGTGTGTGTGTGTGTATGTGTGTTTGGTGTTTGTGTATGGGCTTGCAAGTAAGAGAATGAGGGTGGAGTGTGTGTCGTCTGATTGAATTCTGTCTTTTGCTGCTCTCAGCAGAAATCAATGCTGCTCTACGCGATGGCTTTAGTCAAAGTTGTGAAGGGCCACTTGGGTCATGCATTTGTGTTTGTCTTTGTGTGTGTGTGTGTTTGTATGTGTGTGCAGCCTAATAGTGGGTTGCCAGATAGGGAAGCTGATGGGAGCAGGTTGGTGGAGGAGTATGATCCCAGATAGGGGTAATTATGGTCTCCCTATAGACGCAGACGCGCTGATCTCTGTAGGACCACGTCTCCGTGTCTCTGCTCCCACACAACTCTTAATGTTTGGGCTCACACCTACACGCATCACTCGTGTGTGGTCGTTCCTGTATGTTCAGTCCAGAAATGAGCCCGATCACAGCACTATCATTTACCTACCTCATGGTTCAATGCATTTGTGTGTGTGTGTGTGTGTGTGTGTGTGTGTGTGCGTGTGTGTGACGATGTGTTTCAGGTGAGTGTGTCGAGGGCCTCTCCGAGGAGGATGTGGTGCTGCTGCACTCCTGTCGCCAGTGGACCACCGTGACGGCACACAGTTTGGAAGAGGGCCACTATGTCATCGGACCCAAGATAGACATCCCACTGCAGTACCAGGGTGGGTACACACAAACACACACACACGACCTCGCACACTTCCAAACCCGACCGGTCCATCAAATGACTTGAGTCGCAGATGCTCGGGTCCCCCTCCCCGCAGCGATCGTTCAGCGTTAGCTCATCGCTCCGCGTAAGGTCATCGGAGCATCCGGCATCCCCTACTCTGGCGATGGCCTGTGCAGTAGCCAGCGTTCCCTGTGTAACAGGATCCTAATGCTCCTCCACAGCAGCTTCCTCCGCTTAGGAGGGCTGATGTCACCTTCCTGGTTTCCGGCTCACTGTTGGAAAGGGGATTTAGGTAGTGGTGGGGGGTGGGGGGTTGAGTGTGTGTGTGCGTGTGTGCGTGCGTGCGTGTGTGACAAAGGTTGCCTGCAGACGATCAAGGTAACGGCAACTTCCTCTTCCGCGTGTTGACGTTTTAAGGTGTGTGCGTAAGGCCGCAGCACCGAAGGCTCGAGGATTATGAAAAGGTGCCTGTTTCCTCTGCTCAAAGAATGCCGTCAGGTGAGTCCCTGGAGGCAGAGACCTATGGTGGATGAGGCACTGTCTGTGGGGATGAAGTCATTCAGGAACCATGAGCTTGTGGAACGGACAATATAGTCACCCCCCCCCACGGGATGGTAGAATGGATTTCGCCCCCCCCTCTCCATCCCCCTCCCCTTTCTCCCTCTGCTCTGCCCCTCACCGTTCTCTCCCCAGACTTTGAGAGTGAATGAAGGCCAGGGGAGCAGTGATTCAGCCATGTTTTGTTGTTCACAGTGAATGGAGTGAAGTGGTGCCTGGAGACATGGGCCCCCTCCGTGTACGAGGGGCTAGCCACCTGTGGCTGCGAGCCGCCCGCGTTTCCCTCTGTAAAGCAGGATGAAATCGTTTTTGCTGCCGCAAGCTCTTTCTTCGGCGACATCCATTCCCTTTTCTTTTGCCGTTTTTTGAGGTGACAGGCCGGTTTTGTTTTTGACCAAAAGCCGCTCACCAGTTGACACTCTGAGGGGGTTGAGTGGGCTAGAGGGTACCAAGGGAACGAAGAGGGCCACAGCAGGGATGTGGGAATAGGTTTGTCCTGATGGCCGGAAAGTGATTGTTATTCTGTGCTGCCCCTGGGACAAATAATTTTTCCTCCTCTCTTTCTCTTTGCCTTAATCACACACCAGGGCGGATACCCAAACCCCATCACACACACACACACACACACACACACACACACCTCCGCTAACACCCTTTATTTTCCAATGAATATCTGTTTTCCATGCTGTTGGCATGAGAACATGCGAGAGACAATGTGAGAGCAAGATAAAGGACCGTGCTTATCTACTTTGTCGTTGAATGGTCTGACTTTTTGTCAAGGGACTAGAACTGACTCACACACTGTCTTATGTCCTGGGAGCAGACTATTATGGTCAGCCCCTCTTTCGGGAGCTCAAATCCAAAGGTAATGTGGCTCGAACACACAACCTCTGCGTTGTTAGCAACACGCTCTAACAAGCCGAGCTAACTGGCCCTTGCTGGACTCATTAGCTCCTCCCCACTCTGGCTATCAGTGTTGTCAGAGGAGGGAGGGGGTCAGGCATGCAGGGGTCCACTGGTGGTATGCAAGGGAAAAAGACAAAGTTCAACTCTCAAGAGAAAAGCGAGGGAGTCGAGGCAGATTAAGTTAGGAGTCATGTTGAATCACTCCCTATTAGCTTATTGTTGGCATGCTCCAACTACTGTAATTCTGTTACTAAGCCAAAGTCTTTGCAAAGTCCCTCACTAACGGCAAAGAACTTGGCATCATTAGCAGAACACTAACCTCAAGGCATGAAGCATTCCTTGCTCTTCTTTTCAAATGTTTCAAGGTGCCATGGGAACTTTTACAGCATCTACAGTGGAGGGGTTCATGACTGTCAGAAAGGTGAACTAAAAACTGTGAGAAAACGGTGTCAGTAAAAGGGCCGGGGGCTCAGATCGTTGCAACATAGGCAACATGGGCTCTAGAACAGCCTGGTAGCTTCAAGCAGTATAGCGACGTACACCAGACCTCCACTCCTCCATGCAGTCAGAGATACCATGCGACAAAGAAAGAAAGAGACTTTCTAAAGCTGGCGTCTCCATTCTGACCAAAGTCAAGACCGATGAGACTTGTTAAATTCTAGAACATTGACCTAAACTATACTAACCCATTCTTAACACCTCCCCAGGCGGCACAGGACTGTGAAGTGGTTTCAGCTTTTTGGGTCAGTGAAGCAGAACTGTTTTGGCCACCCACCTGGGATTCCAATATCTGTCCCAGTGAAGCTGGGGTCCTCAATTGGAGGAGGGGGAGGGGGGAGATCTGAGGCAGTCTCCTCTGGGTCCCCTGAGGCCTCCTCCGCGTCTGTTGCACCAGCTGTGACGACGCGTTCAGCTGAACCTGTTGCCTCTGAGGAAGCTGGAGATTTGTCACCTGCTGGACTAGGGGCTGAGGGTTGGGGAGTTGTAGCTGGTTCCTCTGGGTGGGGGGCCAAACCATTGATCTGGCCTTGGGTCTCGTTGGCAGTGACTGGATCAGCAAGGGCTGGGCGGTCCGCCTCAGGGACATCATCTCCGCTGTCGTCAAACTCAAAGGGTTGGCCTTCTACTTCATCTGTGTAGAGGACGTCATCCGCCAACACTGAACGGAAGAGGAGATCATTAAGGGTTTTGGAAACAATTGAAACAGCTTTTTGTTTGTATATGGTAACGGCCTTGGTCTAACATGTATTCAATTTTAGACTTCAGCTGAGACAGGTCTGTTTTAATACTACCTAAAACAGCGTTTTTTTCCCCATTGTAAAATCATAACATTTATTTTTCAGAGTGTTCCCATTTAAAGATGACTCTTTATCAGAGTATCTCTCTATAGACGCACAGTGGGTGGTGGGTCTAGTGTGGGGTTTCCACCAGTTCAAATATTCACTTAACCATATGTTAAGACTTGTCATTTGTAGGGATTGGGTCTACTTAAGTGTGTTTTTAATCAAACTCTTGCACTTGTGTACCGTCAAGTGGACAAGTAACATATTTAGAGTTAGCAATATATTTAGCATTTGATTTGCTAGTGGACACAGCCATAATAAGAACATTTGTGCCCAGTGCATGTGCTGTTTTTACACTGTAATTAGACTGACAGGAAACTGTGCTGCCACTCCCTCCAGTGACGAGGAAAACAGCAAATATTCCCATTAATCGTAGCTCTCCCAGACCAGGACACTGGGATTGGAAGTGAATAACTGGGTCTAGCTCCGGTATGTGTAGTGAAAGAGGGGGTTACGGAATGAATAGGCCATAAACTATCCTGATGGCTTGCTTCCTCTCTTGGAACTGAAACCTTGGATGCCCTAACTGGGGCCTGTTGTCACTCTTCATTCAGGTATGCACAGTATATCGGACTGCGATCGGTACCTGACAATAGGCTCCAATTGTACGTCAATCACTGACATTTGTCCCACGTAATATTTAACGAGGGAAAAGTATGAACTCTGGAAAACACCACAGGTGAGTTATGGCACTGTGAGTTGTTGGCCTGAAAACAAGTGGCATGAATGGAAAATATGGCCTTCCCTTTCAGCTCTTTATTTCCCTTTATCTTTTCACAAGTGCTATTGGATTTCCTTTAGAATCCAGCCTGGATTTACCACTGTATGGGGCCACGACAACACAAATGTTGGAACTCTATCTCCCGAGCTGGGCTTTCATACAGCCAACGAACACACTTCTACTCTTAGGGCATACCAAAGATTCCTCACTAGAGCATGTGTATGCACACAAGCACATGCACAGCACTCGAGTTTGGCTGTTATCCACTCTTGGGCACAACACTCATATCCTGACAGTTATTGCTAACAAAATTCCACGTTCACTCCAAAATTGTAATTTCCTGAATAGCAAAAAGAGACTAGAGGTAATATGACTTATTTTAAGATAAGTGCAATGACAGAATGTTATCTTAGGTGTTCTCAGAAAGCCTGGTACTACACCTTTTTATTATGACATGGACAAAACCATTCTCTTTCCATTCTTAGTGGTCCCTCCCGCCTTACTAAATCAGCTCTTGCTGAGTGATAATTACCTTTGGGGCATAATGGTTTGACTTTACAGGGGGACACATCTGCTTGGTTAGCTACAGGTCACACACTTAACAGTTTTTTCATCTACACTACATTTACAGCTAAACTTACCCTACCAGTTGCACTTAATTTACAGAAATGACCTTAAGCAGCAACTGACAGTGGCCATTCACCTTGGCAACAGGCTTTGAAGTCCCCATAACAAAGTGACCCCCACCTAAATCACCGGCACTAGCCTCAGGGCATGACAGGTAGTGGTTGGACCCAGGGTTGTCTGAAGCTGGAGGAACGAGCTGTGACTGAACGTGAGGCCCGCACCCTGACCCCTTAACCTGCTGTACCCAACACTCAAGGTGCCACGGCCTGATGCCGACGAAACCTAGAGAGAGAGATGCCATCTCTCTTTTTCCAGCTGGGGTAATAGCACACTCACAGAGGGAAGCAGAGATAAGGCACAGCCAGCCGCCGGTTACAGCAAAGTCTCAATCTGTGACTGCAGCTTGAAAAGTAATTTAGCCTAAAAACACTTTTTTAATATAATTTTCTTATTCTGGTTTATTTCGAAAACTGATTTTGGACCAAACAAAGCAGAGCCTCATCCAACAAAGCCTGGCCATGCGATCATCTTTCAATTGGCCTATCAATAGTACATCTGCTGCTGACCGTGGAACTGTGGGTAAAGCGATTGATAGTTGGCTCGTGTGGCTTTGCCTCACTCTCAACAGTGGCACTCTGGTACAGAAAATATAACTATGTGTGCATGCAGACACACTAAACACAGACACACAAACACACAGAGGGCCTATTCCCAGTGTCCTTTGTCAATTCATAACCACAATATTGATTCTGTTCCCTCGGCCCTACTTCGTCCGCTCTGCCACACACTGCTCTGGTCATATGAGTCACTGGGTTACAATTCGCTCCAGCATCGCCCTGGCAACAAAGAAAGTGGCTGGCCAGCTGGAGACTTTGGATTTATCTGGCCACTGCTTGCGTGTGTGGTTGTGTGTTTGTGGCTGCCCAAGTCTTCAGCCAGGATCTCAATACTGAGACACATTGTCTGGTATTCACAGCAGTGCAGCACATTTTCCTCCTCCTCCCCATCCTAGCTTGTCGTCCCACATGCGGAGGAGAGGAATGTTATGTTTACTCTCTCCATCGTTCAGAAACTTTATGAGCTGCCTTAGCCATCCTTTATAGACTAAAATACATAGAAGACCTAGAAAAGTTGGGGTTAAACAAAGCCAACATGGATGACTAAAAGACAGGAGGGATACATACTGCGGACCAGAAAAACTGCCATATTTTCAGCTACGTATTTGAACTGATTAAAAAGACTCCCAGTAATTTTGGCTGATAAATATATTTAAGAGAATGAGTTTTTTTTTCACAAAAAATGTTGAAATTAGGAAATTCTTAAACAAAAAAACAGTGTTAAACACCCCTTAAAGGCAACACTGCTTTTAGAGGACTGTCTCAGATGTTGAGGCATACTTTGAGTCTAGTGAGTTACAGTACCTTTAACCGACATAGTTTGCAAATGACTCAGAGACTGCCTTGTCACCCACACCCATTTAACTTAGAACGTAGATAGTGAAGTTTATGATGAAAACAGTCTTCCCTGTAAAAGGCATGTGGCCAGTACGGGGATCGAACCCGCGACCTTGGCGTTATTAGCACCACGCTCTAACCAACTGAGCTAACCGGCCCTCATATGGTCTGAGCTCCTCCCCTTTAAAGCGATGTCTGTCCATCAGCGGGGACAGGACAGACACGTGTGTACTAAAGCTCATAGGGGAGGAGCCTGGAACACGAGACAAGACTTGAAATCTGAGGGATACAGACACTGACAAACGGGGCGACAGTGAGGGTAGGAAAAGAAGAGTAATGGCCTTACTTTCGGGAGGAGGGGGAGGGAAGTCTTCCACGTCCATCCTGGGTGCTAGCCTGCTGGCCCCACGTTCACTCAGCAGTGCAGTGGAACTTGGCTAGAGCGACATTGTTTCCTGGAGGACACCGAACGAACAAAGGCAGCTTTGAAGAATACATGATGTACCAAAAACACACTTTAAGAAAAGTTGCTTGGGGTGTGGAGGAATGCTCCCAAAGCTAATCCCTTAGGTATTTTTAACATGCCTACATCAGCTCTGCAGGCACACTCCAGGATGACAAACCTGCCAGCTGTTATTACGTATTACCCCCATCTCAAGCTATGCCAGCGTGGGAGAGGGTTTATTCAAGCGTCAAGCTCAGGTAAATGGAACACATCACCTCCAGACCAATTAGAACAAAGCAGCAAAACAAACATCGACAACAACCAAGCTGTCTTCACAGAGTCCCCTGCCACGTGCTGAGGTCGAAAGAAAACTTTACATCGTCCTCACATGCTAATGTCTTATTGCTAGTGTTTGAGCCAGTCAATCTAGGAAATACCTGTCGCGCCCACAGCAAATACCCTGAACCAACACCCAATTGGGGGTCTCTAACCCCCTCTGTGTAAACATGGTGGAGCTGACAGCCTAACACTATGAGAATGGAGAGGGCAAACCTTGGGCGGTAACAATTACCACAACTACAATTCAAAGAGTGAAATCCTTCAACTAGCCGTCGGCCCCTCAATTGGGATTCCTTGCAGGTCTAGGTTTGTGTTTAGGCTAAGTTGTATCCCCTAGTGGCACCCTTTGCAGTAATGAAATGCAGGACACGGCTCATTGATTTAGAAGGAGTCAATGATCTGCTTAACACCTTTTAATTACTCAGTGTTGACAATGGAGTTTCCAATTGCCTTTGGAATGAGGACCACTGAAAGACAGTTTTCACAACATGCCTTCAAACATATGTATAGATGTACTGTAGGTATAATGTCCTTCTACTACAGCTACATAATTGAGTCTACTGGAACCGCAGACTTAAGCGGAACGTTAATACCTCCTATTGTTTAAGTCTGTCTCAACTGGTTCCATGCCTCCTTTTTTGTAACTTAAAATATCCAGATTACTTGATTTAACATGATGAGCCGCTCAATATTGGAGTACTACTTTAGGGCATTTAGCTTTCGTCGAGTCGGACTACATTAGGTCGGATTCAACGGAAGACTGGCAGGTAGGCAAGGCTTCCCAAAGAGATGAACAGGCTTGTACAGTGAAGGGGTCAGCATGAAGGTGGGGTTAACAGCAGGGATAACTTTTCAGCTTAGGGAAATGTCACCAGCAAGCTTAGGCAGGCAGCTTGCATTCCTACAACCCCATACAGAAACACTGGGCTTTCCTCCTCTGACAGAGTTTGCCGGGACAAAGATGAAGCCAATGATGACAGTTTCGGACAAAAGGTGCCATGTTTGTGCCAGAAAGTGGGTCAAGTTGTACTATTAGCCCTGCAGTGTGAGTGTCAAACGCTTGTCCGTCTCTTTATGATATCATACCAAAGCACAATACAGCCCTTGTTGCACGGAACATGCATGTTCCTTGCTCCTCTCCACTACTCGATTCGCAATGCAAGTCCACGATGGCACACGATCCACGTCATACCAGACAACATTCTCCTCGTTGCCCCACAGCAAACAAAGACCGAAAGACAACCCCCTGAGCCTGAACGCTTGTTTTGTCTACAAACACCGTGGAATCCTCTGTGTCTTTGTCCCCACCCGGCATGCACACAAGGCACCAGGCCAGGCCAGTGGAAGTGAGCTGCAGAGATATCTGGATATGGCAGGCCAAGCCTGACAGACAATACTAGTGCTAACAGTCTCAGGTAGGAAAGAATTCATAGCCTAGGGACCTGGGATAATGGGGAGGAAATGCTGAGCAAGGCTGAAACGACACCAGGTGGAACTGCTGTTGTGTAGGTGATGAGAATAAAATAAATCTTAAATGCAAAACATAATCTTATATAGATTATAATTATACTCATATATACAACTCTCTTGGCGGCTTTCATTAGAAGTAACCCTCTTGGCAATGCAGCCTTAACATGTTTAGTGACTCATACCCAAGGAGGACAGGCAACAGCTTAGAGGAAGGAAGGAAGGAAGGAAGGGAGGGAGGGAGGTGCATGTCACTCATGTGTAATTTCTCCCTACTGTGAGATGAAATAAATCCTCCTGCTACGGTAAATAGGATTCACAATTAGCGGTTTAAAAAAGACAATCAAACTGAGCCCAGTTGTTGATGTCATAAGAAGAACTGCAGATACTAGTGAACTACACTGTTGTTCCACAGAGCAACACGTAACAGCTCCTAAAGCAACATTTCAAAGAACTCCAGGTTTCCTGAATTAAAACCTCTGCTCCTTTACTAGTTGGGTGGAACCGAGAAATGCCACGTTCCCGACAACATCCTGTACACAGCCTCACCAGGACGACCTGGCTCACCTTCCCCGTGAGAGTCCTCTCCTCAAACACATTGGACTGCCTGCTGGCCTCTTTGATCTCCAGCCTACCGTTCGCACAACGCAAGCCCCTGAAAAAGACCAGATTCAGTATGGGCTCCAAAAATGCAGTATGTCATTTACATGAAAACATACGAGAGGCACGCTGGAAGTGAGAACAGTTGAAAGAGACATGGAGGGTGGGGGGGATGTGAAAGAAAACCGGGCTAACACGGCTGATGACAGACCCGGCCAAGCATGTCATTACAAGTTAGTGAGGCTAAATAACCATGTGTGCTGCCGCAGTCGCGTTGAGACAGGAAAACAGACATCGGGTTTTCTGGTAATGCAGACAATTTGTTCACCTGTGTTTTCACAATAACCCCAGCTCAAACGCAGCAAATTCCAGTAACAATTGAAATATTCACAATAGGTGCCGTGAGGTGTGTGATTGAAGTGTTCACAGCAACCGCTAATAGCGTTTATTATATTTTACTTTGTGGAAAAAGTTTTGGGTTGCAGGTTGAGGACACGTTAAATTTGATAAAAGCTGAAGCCAAAATAAAGTGTGACCCCTTGAGTCTTGTTTCTACAAGCCAACTACCAACCCCCTTTTTTTATATTCGTCAAGCAAACACGGCTCTGGAGAGTACTTGGTGACAAGTGGAATTCCACACATAGGCTGAGGGTCAGTGAGGAAGATAAACAAAGCCAGTGCCTAGGCCAAAAGAGCCACATGGATCAGCAAGAGGCAGTGGCTGGGAGTATGCTTAGTAGGCTGGTGCCACTTGAAGTGGGTATGAAAGCTAGAGGTCCTATCGTCACCTTGTGCCAGTGTTGCTCTAACTCACCCTCTCTGACCCACAGATAGGCATCCGTTTATAGGCCTGCAAGGAATGGCATTAGCCAAACCGGATGAAAGAGAAGCCCCAACTGTCTATCTATAAACTCCCAAATGAAACTTTTTAACGCATGAATACATGGTAAATGATGTAAAATCCGTACTGAAATCTGACAACTGCAACTAATTTCAGACCACTCCAATATCCTAGACCATGGCAAACAACCAAACGATGTTATCGGTAGTTTGGTACCAGACTCTGACATATGAGAGGAGCATACCGACCTGTGCCTGACTAAGGAGGTACGATAAGTAGAGTGTGTGCATTGCCTGTCAATCATCAGGATTTATCCAGCCTATGTCACTTGGCACCTGTAACAGTTTCAATTTACTTTTTACCAAACGGCAATATATTTATTAGACTAGAAAAAGAGCTTACATAAAGTATACATTTTATGCAGTCAGTGTATAAAAACTCTTGTTAACTCCCTTAAATGTTTATTAACTTGCGTAGTGAGAGCTGCAGCCATTGAATAGATGACTAGGCTTCCATAGCCTCTCATCTCAATGAAATGCTTGATGTTCTCAACAACCAGAGGATCAATATCAATATAGCCAGGGGAAATACATGGCATTTCACTAGCCAGTTGTAATTTTATTGGATGGCTGGTGTTGTGGAATTACTTCATTAACTCCTCCTCTCTCCTGAGGTAAAAGAAAAATGCCGTCTATTGGACATGTGAGGAGAACAATCGACTCACAACTTCATAATGTTACTAATAATACATCTAACACAAGACATGCATTCTTATTAAAATAAGATTCCAATTTTTTATTATTGCGGGGAGTAATCTTTGAATGTCTATATTTTGATAGTCTGTGTTGAACATATGGAGGAGGACAAAACCCAAACCCTCGTCTGACTAAACCTGGCCCTCGCAGCTAGGATCTCAGAAGCAAAGGGTAAAATTACAGACTGCAGTTTTTTAACTGGTGTGGCAAATGGAAGCCACATTCAATCTAAAAAGCAGTTCCCCACCCTTTCAAACCTGGTGAGCTGCTGTTCTCTTGTCCACTGCTGACTTTCCAATGAAATGTACGCAATCTAAAGAACGCAAATTCACTGTATTGGCAACAAAAGATAGGAACTTCCTCTAGAAGTCTTTTGGAGCAATGGGAGCAATTAGCTCCAGGCTTCATTCAATAACAATAGATAAGCACTCCAAAGAAAGACACTTCGTATATCAGAACACAACAAATGACCAGATGCTAATTCTGACCTATTGCTAGAGGCAGACTCAATTGTCACAAACAGAGAACTTAGAATATGCTGGATTGATCACACCATAATAATCTTAAGTGTACACGGACGACCATAAAAGGCCATCACAATGAACGGGGAAAAAAGTAAAAATGAAGATGAACATCTCTTTCAAAAACCTAAATTAATTTCAAATGATATCATATATTATGTCAATGGTTTTATGACAGTGCACATGAGGACTCCCTATTGAGTGCCCAACAAAGAGGCCCCTAGCTGGGAGTCCAATGTTGGACTATTCAACTAAAGAAAAATTCTCAAACAGCAGTGCAGCATCTTTACATCCAGGGAGCCTGTGGGTTAAAGTTAATTACATCTTCCTCCAAAGAACGAGAGGTATGCTCCACTTTCAAACAACTGTACACAGGAAAGGGGCATTTCCAAAACCACACTGAGAAAGATATTTTTATAAAGACAACATCAAAAAAATTGGACATTTCATTTTTTAGTTGACCCTAACTCAGCATTTAATCAATACATACAGTACTGGTGAATTCAGCCTAAGAAGCCTCTGCAGGTTGTTCGGATAAATAATACAACCAAAACAAAATGGGAATCCTTTACATCGGCCTAACAGCAACTCAACTGACTGTCTGTGAAATCTGATTAAAAAAGTGTACATTCATCTTGCATGACTGGCAGGGATCCTTTGCTGAGATTTTGGCAAAGCTAAATTATTCCCTCTCTTAAAACCAAAGTCTCATTTTTACTCATATTAAAGTAGATGGAGGCTTAAGGCATCTATGCTGGTACTAAGAGACCTGGCTATTTGCAAAGCAAATTACCAGTAGTGTGAGTACAAACCTTGCCGGTCTCCGACTCTCTCACCATTCTGATGCAGAGTGAACTGGACAAGCATGGCACCAGACAATACAAGAGAAGATCAAAGTGCTCACCATATTTAAACCATCCTTTTTTTTTGGCAGCCTACCGAGCCGGAAGCATACACCACACGGATTCCTGAAAGTACTTCTGGATCTGACCAGATATGAACAACTCTAACGACATAACTTAGTTCTGGAAGTTCTGCAAATGGTGTGGTGCACAAGAGACGTGCTGTGCATCATGCATGTATTGAAGAACGTTATGCATGACTAGGTCATTGTGCAGGACAGTGCTCAGTGGTAAAGATGACTGACTTGTCACATTGAAAGACAAAATGTCTTGACAATGTCTACACTTGCACTTTCAACATATATATATTTGGCCGGGTGCAATTAATTAATTTTAGACAGATCGTAGATTAAAGTACTTTGTGTCGTGCTGCCAAATTCCAGCAAATGCCTACCATATATAAACACAGGTATCATGGAACAATAATCATATTAATTAAATATTTATGAAATGCATATGACGACTAGAAACCAACATAGTAATCGCTCAGTAGAAAGCTGGCAGCGCTTTACTAGAGGATCACTTTGAAAAGAAAACTCGCCACGTTACAGAGGGTGATGCTAAATATTATGGGATAAAACATACAACAATAGAAAATACTTACATTGTGTTCAAATAATTATTTTGACACGAATATGCAACAAACAAGTGTTGCTCAGTAAGAACATTTAAACAAACAACATTTCTTTCCACTTACCATTTTGACACTGGCTCAGAATGTATCTAACTTTGACGAAATTTGAAGAACGTGTGTTAAACTAATACATATTATCCAACATTAGTTTTTTATTGTTTTGTTTCCTTCAGAACTTCTTTGTTACCGTACTCATCTTATCATTTTCCCTATCCCATATGAACAAACTCCCAATTCCCGAAAATTTTCCTCCTAGTTATTCATTGGTGGAAATATTTGAGAGGGCCATCATTGGTTAAAAGTACCTTCAGTCAAATTATTGATGTCTTGTACGCCAACAAGATGCGTTCTTCAGTGTCCCACGTGATTCATGAGGCGTCTTCAAACAGCTGTGCAATAAACTGATGGAAGTATTGTGGAAATGCTGTTGTCTGTAACAATGTGAAGCAGTGGTTCCTAACCTTGGTTTGCTCGAACCCCAGGGGTTCGGTGAGACAGCCTCGGGTTCGGCGGAGGTCAAGACACACACACACTGTGTGTATGTCCGTTCCGTACGAAGGGTTCGGTAAATGCGCGTATGAAACTTGCGGGGTTTAGTACCTCCAACAAGTTTTAGAACCTCTGATGTAAAGCAATAGTAAATGTATTGGTTATGTTTCGCTGATCACTCATTTAACTCCTGGATGATAACAGGATAACAGGAGAGGATTTCTCTCTCTATCAATAACAATAATATATTTTTGTTGAATAACAAAGTTTATAAATTGAATAACATTTATTTCATAAATTATTGCACTCAATACCATACATCTCAAAGAAAATATAACCCAAAAAGGGCACAATGAATGTTATCAAGAAAAGACTAACGTGATGTAAGAATTCAAGATGAAAAACAGATCATTAGTTGGTCATTTATAACAGTGTCTAGGGAGGAAAAGAGATGGGAGGATTTGCGAATCAAAATACTTTGTTGGGATTGACAATTGAATTATCATGTCTCATACATCTCTGCCATCTCATGGCCAAACATTGTACTGCATGTTATCGAACAATTCAGTAAACAAACTTTCAGTCACAATAACTGACTCGGCTACAGTTTTGATGCCATTTGTATTGTCGTTCAATCGATATAATGGTCTGACGGTGTATATAGAGCTATTTTTTTGTAGTCGTAATACTCTAAAGATTTTTTAAATACTGTTATTGCAGATGCGGTAGCAAGTTAAGCACATTCCACCATACGTGAAACAAATACAGAATTCAAAACGAATACATTTCATGGAATACAATTGAGAATTAAGCAGTATTTGGCATGAAATCTAGCATAGAAACTGTATGCCTGTAATTGTGTGGTTGTTATAGGCAATGTCAAATAAAAAGACAATACATGCACTTGACAACGTAAAACATTATTTCATATTGCAGAAATTACCACCGAGCAACTTAAGATGCATTACGTAAATGTCATTGAGATGAAGAGTGAATCTGTCCATAGCCAGAATGCTAGAAGTATGACACTACTGTGACTACAGTAAAATCCATTATAACGTTCAGGCAAACTAACGAAATCAAACCATTGTGTGACCTAGCAGAATCTAATTATAACTTAAAGAATTATGTTACTAAGTTTAAAATAAAAAAAATAAAAATAAAAAAATGCAAAAGCAGGATGAGTAAAAAGGAAGAGGTTTAGACAGCGTTCACGGCTGATGTAAAACAGGAGTAAAATATTAAACTAAGATTACTTCAGAAAACTTCACATAAACATTAAAATGTAATACCTTACAACTGCAGTGTCCTAACATGTCAGATATTCAGTGTGGCAAGTATTGTTCGGCAAAAAATTGTTTAGTGCAGACAAATGAGCGACAGACTGACTGACAAAAAAAGGTTAAAATCTCTGAGATAACGAAAGTCCTCAACTAACGTGAACAACGCTTACCTTACTCTCCTCTTAATAGAGCCTAAAATACCATAAAAAAGAAAGTAATAGAAACAAAAATGATCTATAACGGTGTATTAAGTTAGCTTTTTGCCTGATTTGTAGTGGAGACGATTGGTGGCCTTAGGTAAGGTAATAGGGCACCACATGTTTGTTATTAGTTCAGTCATCTCAGACTCAATTATATGTTGCTTTGGCACAGTAACTGTATTGTGAAGAGTACAGATTTGTCAAGCTCCCTTGGTCTTCATGATCACATTATACTCCCATGATATTAAAATTGAGTTATCTTCTCTATAAAATTACTTACTTAAAAAAAAATAAGAAGGCACAATGAAAGCACAATACAGTGTCATTACGGAACATATCCATTTAGATAACCTTGTCCCTGAACACAATAACCCTGCAAACATCATATTCAACCGATGGTATAGATTCAAACTATGCTGATGAATGCGAACCAGACAAAATTATTACATAGGCAACATCTGCACACATGCAGAACAAACACATCCATTATAAAAACAGTAGCCAATGGAACTTTGATGAATTTGTTCACCAGAAGGCTTGACCTTTTTTGGGAAAATACTGTAATTGTAATTTTAACTCATGCAAATAGCCTTGGTTAAAAGGTCCACTGTTACATTCTATTTAAACAACATATGTTAAACAAAATTAAACTGTGTCAAATGAAACCACAGACTGTTTGATCATAGTTAATTTAAAAAAGTTAGTTTGAAAGTAGTTATTAATTTTTTCACCAACATTGTAAAGATCCTCCGATAAGTGAATACACAATATTCTCAGCTGGTGTGGGTTTTGGTGGAGTGGTCCACTGTCGGGCCATTCAAGGGAACAGACTTGTTGCTGAAGTTCCAGTCCACTGGATTGAGAAGCTGCATGGTCTTTTTGTGAGTCCAAATGGGGTTGATGATTACAGTGAGCAGGGCCAGGCCTATAAAGAAGAGCAGACGTGGAGGCAGGGCTACATACATGTTAAGCTCCTTCCAGGTGCTCCAGGTCACCCACCACATGTAGTAGGTCAGCACCATACGGCAGTGGAACATGTGGATCATGACCCATTGATTGGCTCTCCAAAGCAAACTCTGAGCCCAGCCAGCCTGGGAGAAGAAGTTGAAGAAAAGGGAGAAAAATAACAAATATAGTGACTGATCATAGAGCCTAACCTCAACTCAAAATAAAGCAAACAAAATAATCTAAACTTGAAGTGAAATATGGGTGAGGAAGTAAGTAGCTATGTTATATAAAGTAACTGTAATTTCTGGAAGTTCCTCTTTCTAACAATATCCAGTCTTGACCAAGTTATAAAAGCACAGAAAAATAAGACAGTGGAATTATACTGCTTTGCCTACAGATGTGAAATAAACCTCTCTGGCCCTTACCTTTAGTAACATCCAGGAAACACAGGTAAACGGAGTGCTCATCTCTAGCAGAAGAGTGACCATGGGCAGGTAGTGACCAAGTGAGTCCCAAATCACCGCACCAGCAAAGCCTGACAAAGCGAAGAAATGGTGTGCGGCCAAGGGCAGGTCAAACGAGTGAAACACCACACTGGAGGCGTGGAGCGCCACATTCTCAAAAAGGAAAAATCCTGTGGCAGTGAGGACGTTAAACCACGACCAGTCCTCCTGACCCCTCACCCTGTCCCTGGACACGGCACAGTCCTCAGTCAGTGCCCGCAGTCCAGCCACCGTGCTCTGGAGGCCAAAGGCTGCCCGAGTGGCTGCTAGGTTCCAAAACACCTTCTCCTTTGCCAACAGGGAGCAATAGGTTTTAGATAATATTGCTGACAGGAGGTGGGATGAGAGGAATACTCCAGTGTAGAAAGCAAAGCCCAGGCCAATGACCTGGAAACGAATGTCCCAAGAGAAGTAGTCGATGCTAGGCTGGTCAGTGCTTTCACTGAAGGACAAAGGGCTAGCTTGGTCCTCTGAAGTCATGGTAATTGATGAGATGTTGCCAGGGATGTTCACATTCAGGGGTCTCTCATCCTCTGACGTACACAGTTATACAACTAAGTGTCATGTAGAACTGCAAATGAACAAAAAGACATCAGCAATACATCGTCACAAAAAGAGCACACCATGTACTCATATTCCGAACCGTCACACCCCAAACACAGTGACTAAATGAACAAGGGAGCGTGTCAACTAAAATTTCGTTAAGGTAGACAAACGACATATTGGCAATCGTATAAAATATGTAGACAAGTGACATTGAGGAGTGAGAATTTGTAATTTTGAATAGTCCGTAGGTTTCAAAATTTAATGTGCATCTGTTTTCAATCTTAGTGGTTTAAACACGATCAACTTTTAAGTCCAGACAAGTCATCTGCATGACACACAATCGAACATTATTCAGAGTTATCAGGTAAACTAAGTGACTTCGGAAAAATTCCTATTAACAGGACATCATGTGAGAAACAATGTTGCAACTTTTCAATATGGTGTCGCTAGAAAATAAAAACAAGACATGGCTAGAGTAATCGAACATATTTTCCTGGCTTCCACAACGGTTGTAAGAATGATGATATAATATTGCATTCTCACTTACCATAAACAGCTCTCAACTATACACTACGCATGTAAACAAAAGTGCACGAAAGCTGTCATAGATAGCTACCGCTTCCTTCTTTGAATTTGTATGGCGGTTAGCAAAGAACTTTTGAGCTTTACCGCCACCTACTAAACTGGAGTGTAAAGGCAAAGCCAAATCCTTAGGATCAAAACCTGTACTTTACATCTCCCACGGGATTTCTTAAGCCTTGGCTCTACATTACATTCCCTGATTCCTCGTTTTTTGCATCTCTCTACACCTTTCTCTTTCCAGGTTCATTAAATTGACTCAGGTACCACCTGTCAATTTGTAAAATGTTCCTATGATATGCAATGTTAAATTCAGTTCTACAGGTCCCAATACTTCTAATCAAGTTTAATGACGCATATCTGAGCTGCTCTTTACTGATGTTTGCACTATGCTCTGCACCCTTCTTCCAAAACTTTCTTTGAACCAAGCGTACATTTCCAATCGTGTGAATGCGGCTTAATGTTTACTACATTTAACTTAATTGCTTGTACTGCCAACACATACAGTTCTTCATTCCCCTAAACCCCAGCATAAGGTGTACTTGGGACTTGTTATGGAATTTAAGATCCAAATCGAACTGACTGTGGTCATTTTCTGTCTATTTCTAAATGGGAGCAATACCTCATATGAAATGGCTTGTCTGTTTTGTGACCCATATTAAACTCACTAACACTTATTTTGAATTAAAACAAATCTCCACTCTCTTAGGACAAACATCCTTCACCCCCTGTAACGCCGTATAGGGCTATGCTTATTATATAGATTACAAATAATTTAGTTTTTTTGGGAACTAGTCCAATATTTATGTCTAAAATCAAAAAATAACTTGGGAAACACTTTCTGCATTTGAATCATGCCCAACCTGTTGTGTAATCACTTTGTCAAATGTTTTATCAATTTGACATTGACAAAACTAAGCCTTGAGCATTTTATCACCACACCGTAAGATAAATCATACCAAGAGCATACTAACTACACTAGAGATGTTCATTTGTGCTGAAAATTTTCATTTTTGGAGTTGATCATTTTATCTCACAGATTTTTGATGTTCTGTATGTTCAACACTCAACATCCATCTATGAATGCTTCTTTTGGTCTGCGCTGTCAAAGAGCAACTCACCTAAATGTACTCTTAATTGACACAATTATATGTTCTCATCAAACATTGAAACTAAATAGAGATATAGATTTATATATAATCAACATCTAGTCCAATGTTCACAAAAAGATATACAAATGTGTTCAACATTTTCAACAGATAATCACATAATTCACAGATTTTTTTTTTGTTATGCCCAAAGCTAACATTATTTTTACAGTGCACATTGCTGGTACATTTCTCTGTAATCCCTCGGAAGACATGAAAAAATTTTGTATAAAATTTGACAGACGACTTTCGCAAATCTGACTCAACTCAAACATGATGCAACCAGAATGTTCTAATCTACAACTTGTTTAGGTACATGTGCTTCTAACTAATGAGAAAGTTCCCACAGGTTTCAAGGTTTCTCAGTAGCATACATTAACTAATAGGTCGTGTGGGTAATCAGTTGTCCAGATGCTACACTCTCACCTCTCCACCATTGATCAATTTTGGTGCTTTGCCCCTGTATGAGAGGTATATAAACCTTGCCTGTAATGTATGTGTGCATATCACCCATTTTCTTCAGAGGCCTTGAGGTAAGACCATCCTTTTCAGTTTTGTCTTGTGTGTGTCTGTGCTGTGAGATTTTAAGATCTTTTGTGTGTATGTGTTTAACAGGTGTATAGCAGCAATGTAACATCTCAATATGAAATGTATATCTCTTTTCAATTTTAATGACTTTGTTATATCAATAATTTTTCATATACTCTTTAGGGTATACCCACCATGTTTGTATCAAAGTTTTCTTGGGCTGTTCTGGCCCTGCTACTGGTCTCTTGTGTCTTGGCTGAGGAGCAGACTGAGGTAGGGCCAACAACATCCACCATAATGGTGAACAACTTGTTTTTAAATACTTAATTCCATATGATCACTCCTAATAGACAATATTCATGACATGTACATATAATGATCAACACTACAAACGTATTACATTGCATACTATCAGGTCATTAACTTATTCATTTGTATATTGCCCCCTTTGCATGATACTTCATTTTTTCCTGAGAAGGAAGGTAAGAAAACGCAAACAACTTTGTCAGTGTGAACACTCTAACATGGACCCATCTCAAATATAACAGGGAAATATGTAATAAAACCGTGTTTTCTGTAGAAGTTGCTGACATTGTGAAGGATGATTCTGAGGAGCTGTCTGTATCTGAGCTGTTGGAGAGAGCCAACAGAGGCATCAGTAAGTCCGAACATTGTTTAGTAAAACAACTTCGTAATGCAGCCCCTCCAGGATAAACACCCAAGCCACTTCCAATTCCCCCTCTTACACACACCTGTCAATAAACACTACACAACTGACTTAATTGGGGAAGTAATATTAAAGCAAGGTAGAGATAGAGTTCAATTTACTAAAAACTGCGTCCGCGTATTTTGAATTAGTAACAACACATTTTGTTTGTACTGTAAAATCCAACTTGTTCATTAACCGTTATAATTACAGTCCCCGACTTTGATGAGCCTAAGCTGATGGGGGACATCGCTATTGCCACTCCTGATGGCAGAAATGCCGATCCTTGCACCTCCCGCGGCTGCCTCTGGGGAAAGTGGACGGACGGCAACGTGTACATTCCTTACACCATCGCCAACCACTACTGTACGTTTTGAAAGCCACCATAGAACGCCGATCTAAAAACAAAGATCCGTGAAATATTTTGCATTTTAGCAAGAAAGCGGGGAGGGAAAATCTTTTCTCTTGATGAGGATGTCTTCCGATTTGTCCTCCAGCCTCCCGGGAGTTGCAGATCATCCAACGTGGTCTGGACTCCTTCTCCTCCGTCAGCTGCATTCGCTTCAGGCCTCGCCGCTCCAGTGATAGGGACTACCTCAGTATCGAGTCTCGCAGTGGGTACGTCTAAGGCCTTGTTTTAACCTACCCTCTGAACTTTTACTTGTGGAGGCATCTTTGGTTAAAGGACAAAAGAAAACCTTTGTCCTCTACAGTCACCCTGTGGATGTGTGTATCTTTGTTTTTTTTTGTTTTCTTATAAATTAATTTCAAGCTTAGAACTTAATTTGACCTTCCATGCTCATAAATACTGTACTAAAAAACCTATCATGGCCTCTGAACCGTCGTCTCACTCACTTATGCTCAAGGTGCTACTCTTACGTTGGACGTTCTGGCAATGGCCAGACTGTGTCCCTAAGCCGTCAGGGTTGCCTGTACCACAGCACTGTCCAACATGAGCTGTTGCACGCCCTGGGCTTTAACCATGAGCAGACCCGCAACGACAGGGACAGTTATATCAAAGTCCACTGGGAGAACATAATTGACAGTAAGCCTCGTTTTCTTCCTTTCCTTCTCCCTCAAAACCATATGAAATGATCTTTAAAAGGATTTTCAATCTTCAAGAAACTGACCCACAATTCGTTGTTGTTTGTTCTCATTAGACATGAAGTACAACTTTGACAAGATTGCCACCCTAAACCAGGGAACAAGTTACGACTACAACTCTGTCATGCAGTATGAAAGGTCAGTACTCAGGACACAACAATGTAAAACCAACCAAAGAGTCTTAATACATGTTATTACGTATCAACACTAATACATGGGAATATTACTGCATAGCCCATACACCTAAAGTATGATCACAGTCCATCTTCATTAGCACTCCTGAACATGTTCAAGCACAAGATTATTGTTTTTGTGGTGCCCAGGTACGCCTTCTCCAAGAACAACCGTCCTACTATGGTTCCTATCCCCAACTCAAATGTAGCTCTTGGCAAGGCTTCTCAGATGAGCAGAAACGACATTGACAGACTCAATAGACTCTATAAATGCTGTAAGTGACCCTGTGAACGTATACTGTATCTCTGTATGGAGTATAGAAATATAACTTCAATGGTTGTGCTAATTTAGTCTGTTTATGAAATAATAATGATAATAATACATTATACAGTATTTATAAAGCGCTTTTCAAAACATTCAATGACGCTGAAATGTTGTGCAAATCAAAATGATTCATGCCATATGCAATTTTCCATGATGTTGATCATTTTATGCGCACTAAATATTTTCTATTTTATGTACAGATCACTACTCTTATCAATCTTAATGTCTACTTTTTTCATGTCCCCCTACCCCTCTCTCTCTCTTTAGAAATTTGGCGATGCCACAAAGCATTCTGATAAAGGAAAGCCTTGGAAATCATACAATCTATTCTCCCTTTTATTGTTGCTTTGTAGCATATAGCAATAAATCTGAAGTTGAAATGCTGGTGTCTTACTTCTAATTGTTTAAGTAAAGCAAGATTTTGCAGTAATCATATTTTTAGTACAAACCTCCCCGGGGTTAGTACATTCTAGCCTACACGTACGTTAGTTTACTCTATAAATTTCAATTACAAAGATTAAAAAGGAAAATATAGCACTCAACATAAAAATATGTTTTATGTAGATGTTGTTATGTATATTTCAAATCATGATAAAAAAGAACATCACATCACACACTCAACATTAATGTATTCTAACAAGTCCCCGCATTTCCAAGCTATCTAGATAACCTTGTAAATAATTCAAGATTGTGTACTATCTTAGGCTCAGAGTTTGTAAACACAGTGGATGCATGATGATGACAGCGATTCTATTAAATCTTAAAGAGGACTTTCATTCCAATATCCCCATACTGGTTATCACGATCAGTCTCACATTCTGGCGTCCAGTAGCACGAACTGCATAGTACATTCTACGGCAACTGGAAGTACATAGGCACTGAATGAAAGCACGGTCAAACAAACACTTTCTATGAATGTCTGAGATGGAACCGATCGGTATAAACATCGTTGTTTATTTCTATTAGTACCATATCCATAGGCGTGCTTAATTGTCATCACTGTCTGGCCTCAGATATCTTTTCCGTGATCAAATCAGCAGTATAATTCTGCTCACAGGCTCGCAGGGCTTTTAATATGTCGTCTGCCCTGGCTTGGGCTCCCTGGCCCTTCCTCCACTCCCTTACTAGCTCCAACGCGGTCTCTTCCAGGTCGAACGAATGCTTCTTTGAGATGGATTCTAGTTTCGCCTCACTCAGACCCAGCTTGCGGCCCAGTTTACGCCAGTTCCTCCCGAGACGCTCCGCTAACACACTTGCTGCTGTGTCCAGTTTGGCTGCAAAGAAAGAAAATTGAAGTCACATACACACTCAGTCGATTAAACACAAAACGGTACAAAAATGCACCATTGTGGGTCAACAAGGGTATAGGTGGGACTCCTCGATACTCGGCAGTGATCAAGAGGAACTTGAATCTTATGAAGAAGTATTCAAACAAGAAAGGACTTACAAGTGGCCTTAACACCAGGGTAAAGATAGAACTATGTTTGATATTCGCTTGACATTCAAATTTAGCGGCTTACAACCTTTTACTCCTATGAAATAAAGGTTTCAAAGTAATTGCGTTTGACTTATCCTGTAGGGTGAAATTGTATTCAACAGAGTTTTTGACATAATTGGCCTTTTCTCCAGGATGCAATGGTTGTACAGCTAGACTAGGCTTTGTTTATTCCCAAATGACGAAAAAAAAGAAGTTATTTTTTAACTTAACTTGTTTTAACAAATAATAAAGAGGTTTCACCAATCTGGAACATGTCTTACTTTACATTTAGTATGTGTTTAGCAAATATATTGACACAATGTATTATTATGTTATTATGTTTTGATTTGATAAATACATGAACAAATGAACAAATCCTGCTGCTGTTACAGTTGTCTAGCTAGATAAAGACCAACCGGTGTGCCACGGCACACTGATGTGCCGTCAGACACCATCAGTTGTGCCGTGGAATTTTGTAAAAGTCACATTTGGGAAAAATAAACAAATCTTTTGTATTAAGTTAGATTAAGTTTATGTCAGTATGGCGTGGGTTGGAAAAGGTAGGGAAACGCTGGACTAGACATTCAAGAGTGCACATTACTAAACGTAGAAAGACGAAAGGACAGACAGTATTGTTCTGTTAGATTTGTTCTTCTGGTAAAAGCAGAACTGGGAGCAGTTGTGGGGCGTCTGATCCAGTTAACGGAATCGAACAAACCTCTAGCCTTTAGATCTATGAATAGCTTAGCATTTTATTAAAAACGGAAATCGACTGAAAGATGCAATGATGACAACGGGAACGAGATCCCAGATCCAGCAAAACAACATTTCAGTTAGCCATGTAGATATGACAGCAAAGAGGGATAACAATTATACTTTAGATTATATTTACTGCTTTACCGTTTTGTGCAAATCTTATCGTCGAATAACGTGTTTAACTACCTTTTTCTATATCATCCGGTCCCTCCGTTGGTTGAATAAGGTTTCCAGCTTGAGTTCCACCCCTCAAAATGTCAACGAGATCTGGGCGGTTGACGTTTGTTAATAAGGTACACAGAAACTCCGTGTCATCGGGACTCAGTTTATTTCTTTCGACGAGGACCTCAAAAAGTTTAAAACCTGTGTCAATCTTTTCAAGACGACCTTTCCCTATAATCGTTCCACAGAGGAACTTCAATTGTTCCAGTTGTGACCCTAGCTCATCTGAAATACGCAACAAAACTTTATTAAAGTCTAAATTCATTTTAGTGTTCGCTGTGTTTGGTTACAGGTTCAGGAAGTGCTAGGGCCGCATGTGCTACATACATCACTTTCGATTGGGTTTGTGATGAAGTTTTCGCTGGGGGGATGAGGGGTAATTGTTTGGGCAATAGGCAATCATAGTTAGTTTAGTAAATGAACGTTTAAATGATTTTTTTTTTTTTACTTTAACACCCGTAGAAAAAGCGTTATCACTCACAAAGCAATAATTCATATAATAATACACTTGATTTAAATATAGGCATATTTCAGAGATAAACAATGCTGCTAAAAGTGCTCTACATGTGATGCAGAAAACTAATTAATATAGCAACAAGAAATTAGTTTACAGCGTGAATAGAAAATAGATTAAACACGCAATAAACATGCATTTGTCCCCGCATGTCTTCCTAGTTCAACTACAGAGAGTAGCTACGTTCTATTTACAGTTCTTGTTTCACTTATTCACTTCCTCTCAGCCCTTAGTATGGCGTAACAGCATACGTCGAACTGAGGCCACTTGGAGAACGGATGGAAAGTAGGCGGGGGATTTAAAATGCGCAGATCTGCCCTTTAATACTTGCAAACTGTCATCGATCAACCGCCTTTAGCTTGGGCCCGTCACTGGTCTGCTTGGAACCTACAGATGACCCACTTGGGCGAACACTTGTGGGTGCTCCATGGAACTTAGAGTAAACAGACAATAAAAAAAAAACCTTACAGAGCCATTTTTTTCTCAGAAAATTTAATTGCAGAACTATTTACGATTGGATGACCTTAGCAATGATTCAACTACTTAAAGAGGTAAAATCTTTTAATAGTTCATTTGGAAAAAATGGACAAAACTATACATGTTTTAAATAACTAAAGCTATACAAAAATAAAAATAATTCAGTGAACATCAACATAATATTACACAGATGTATGCATCTGTAATCAACATAAATAAAAATACATTAATGATAAATATATACAGTGTCTATTAAAAACAAAAAGCTTGTAGTAAACAATAGGTCTACATTCAGTATCAATACTTTGCATGCCATTATAACAGCTTTTTAAAAGAAAATCAACAAAATATGATAACAAATCAATAATCATAAAGAAAATATGTAGCAATGAAGCATATTATATATTTATATAACTGTATATTT
>JAVQJS010124158.1:0-16235 GCA_036024795.1 Galaxias rostratus | reverse complement strand
AAACTTACTTCAGTTGCTGCTGTAGCTTGTCACATGTTGCTTGTGTAGAAACCGAGGGCACGGATTGCAAAACCGTGCGCACGGATTGGAAAACCGTGCGCACGGATTACACATTTATTATTTTTTTTTCTAGAATGTGGCACCAGAGGGGTTCCGTAATTAACAAAGTAAATCTGAAATAAGATTTAAATCTTACTTTGATGTAGGCTATACGTTAATCAACAAACCAACACAAGCAGTCATACGCAGGCTCATTATACGTTAACGGTATACATTCTAGATCAGTTGTTTAATCTACGCTTAAACGAAACGAGGGAGTCTAATATGATGACACAATGCCTGTATAAAGCCGACGACAATGTACTTGACCATTAAGATTCAGGACGATTTAACCTGCAGGCAATAGCCTTCACATACGCAAAGCAAGGTCATGGCTAAGATAATTGCATTTACAAGCCTGTAGGCGCAAAAAAAGTCGAGTGCATTTCGCGATCTGTTCTACTCTTTCGAAGCAGTTGGCAAACAAAAAAATGTTTAATACTCACCGGAGTGTTGTTGAAAAAAAATGTGACGACTTCTTACTGAGGGCACCTAATTATTGTTCTTCGGTGGTTTCACCCTGTAAAGTTGCTAAAGTATAGTTGATTTTAAGCGTGTTTTTATTACAAAGTGTGACTTAGACTCCAGGGTTGTTTCACAACCACGAAGCCACGCCTGTCAAGTCGTGGAGTTCCATAAGTGAGGCTTACATCACGAGGAGGTTAGGGCTGCAGCTTGCAGAGGGGAAAAAATGGCGCTGTCCTCTGTTGCCCGTAGTCTTCTTGCTAACTGTCAACTGAAACAGATGTTCTTTCAAGGTAGGGGCAGTGTTATAACGATCAGTTTATTTCATGCGAGAGCTCAAATGTTTTCAAGTCTAAATTCCGCCACTTTGCTGTCGTCTGCCTGGAACACTACTTATAGAAGGTCACGTCCACATGTTTTCTTCGCGAGTGAAAACAGTGGAAATAGAAAAAGACAGTGCAACTGGGCCAACGTAATGTGGAGTGCATTAGCCTTCTCTCTTTTTGGTAAAACCGAGGAAGACACACGAGATGAAAAACAGAAGCAGGAGGATGAGCTCATTTTACTACTGAAGAAAGCTAAGCTGAGCATGTACAGAGGACAGCTCCATGCTGCCAATGGGCTTCTTCATCAAGCTGTAGGGTTAGCCCATCGGACTCACAACACACAGGCCATCATCTACACATACAGCCTGATGGCCAATCTTGCATATGTCCAGGGTCAGCTGGACAATGCAGAGAAACTCTTCAAAGCAGCCATGAGCTTCATGCTGTCCGGAGGCACCCCAGAGGATGACAACGCGGTTATTGAAATGTCTCTGAAGCTGGCCACCATATATGCTGGTCAGGATAAGACTGATTTGGCAGAGCACGGTTTCCAGTTCTGCACAGAGTCTCTTCAAGCCAAGCTGGAGAAACATAAAGAGAATCCAGCTGAGGATCAGTCGGAGCCGCAGGAGGAGCAGCGCAAAGAGACTCGCCTGCTGCTGGGCTTGTGTCTGGACTCGCACGCACGCTACATGGCTGCCACACATAACCTGATCCAGGCCACCAAGGACTACCAGAGTGCCCTGAAGATATGCCAGGAGGAACAGGGAGAGACCCACCCCCAGTCTCTAGTCCTGATGAGCGACTTGGCAACCATTTTGGATCTGCAAGGGCGCCATGAAGAGGCTCTGCCTATAGTCAAGAAGGCAGTGGAGCTGAGCCAAACGGCTGGACATCCTGACAAGCACGTGCTGCTGGTAAACATGGCTGGCATCCTGCTCCACCTGGGTCATCTGGACGAGTCTGTGCGTTTGTATGAAGAAGCTCTGGGTCTTGCTCGGTCTGCAGGGGACAGTGAAACGATGGAACAGGTAACTGAGGGACTCAAAGAGGTGGAGAAGAAGAGGAGTGAACCTCAGGCTGAGAAAGCAGCTGCGGGAAATGCACCGGCCTCAGCACCAGTCTAGAATACTCTCCCTAAAGACTTAATACATCCATGGATACAAAGTGACTGTAAAGCTAGAGGTGATCCCCATGTCATTTACTTTATCCTCAATGTGTAAATGTGGGGCCTGCCCTCTGTTGACAATTTCCACCATGTGGACAATAAATTATATTGTATTGTCTAGTTTTGGATTGTTTTGAGGGAAGTTTATAAAGTTGCTAAATTATTAATTGTGAAAAGAATACATGACAGCTCACAAGATATTATCTATGCTCTATGCCTCAAGGCAGTGGAGATATCAAAACTACGTTATTTTAATGTCTTGATGTAGACTAATAACTTTGAGAATGTGCCTCAAGGTGTATTTAAAGCATCTCTTGCAAACCTCCAACCCTTCACCCTAATAAAACGTATTAATGGTGAAATAAAATGATTTTATCAGCCAAATAAAACTAATTACAACGATTTTGAATGAAATTGTAGATTAAGACCAATTTCATTTAGTATTTCCATTGTTTAATTTCAACATTATGATCAACTTAACAACAGTAAAACACATAATACTTACATGAAAAAACAGTGACAGATTTTGCAAAAATTATGGCCAACAATATCAAATACGAATGATTATATTTGGCTATAAAAGGTTGTGTAAAACCGGTTGTTTCGTTTTGAAGCGAGACGCCACAGTTCATCTGTTTGGCCACAAGGGGGAGTCCCAGGATCATATCCAGCCCCCATATCGTAGTTTGTTGGGCAGGTAGACACAGCTAAGGAAATCAGGGGCTAAGGACTCAAGGGATTGGATCTCTGCCTTCACCTTATTCTCCTGCATCAGCTCTATCTATAAACAAGAGAAAACAAGAATGCTTCAGGAGATGACTGCAGAGGCAGTCAGAGAGAAAACAAGTAAAGATCACCAGGTGGGTTCTTATTGCTCAAGGGCATTTTACAACACAGTGGGCATACGGATGAGCATCCTTGGCAACCTCTCTTACTTACACGCACGCACGCACACATACACACACATTCCTCTGTGGTGTGTCACACCTGCAAAGCCTCTATCGTAGTAAAAACAAACTTGGGAGATGTCCGCCTCCAGCCTATAGACAAGGAAGCTAAGGCCACAGAGCTATTGTTTGTAAAGCACACAGTGGGCTGTGTTTACCCGTTCAGCACTCAACTATGCTACAAGGGAGCTCGTAAACAGTGCGGAAACTAAACAATATGTTTCATCTAGCTCAGCCCTCCTTGTACCTCTGTCTGCCATGCCGGTTGAGAGTTGAGGTAGGGTCTTTTCAATAAACTGGTCAGTTTACTCTGGTCTTTCTGGGTGAGGGGAATCAGCATATTTTCTGGCACTCTTAATCTGAAGCACAGCAATGTACATTGGGTCAGTGGGTTGAACTAGCGCAGCCAGAGGAGCACATGAACACTGCATTTACAATATGTTGAAAGACTGCAACTCAGGACATAGTCCGATGCAAAAGAAGAACCATTTCCTTTCAAAAACAGTTAAAAAAAAAAAAAAAGGGTGTGCTTTGCTTTGATCATGTACACTTGGAGTGGGAGGCTTAGGTGGAGCTCGCTCACGGACTAGAATTAAATGTAACTTAGGTAAAAAAAAAACTGTTGTCAGGCAAAGATTGCTCAAGTGGGATATATACTTAAAACTCAATATACCCTTAAATACTCCTTGGGATGAAAAAAAAGTGAAGTCAACAGCAACAGAAACCAAAACAAACAATCTAAAACTTCCCCAGAATATAATGACAATTAGAGGCGAGAGGAGGAAGTAGGAAGTCAAGAGTGGTTGAGAGCAAACCTCTGGAGGTCGGAGGGGAGGAGGCCTAGCCACAGAATACTGGGGACCGTCAGATTGTGGGCCTCAAAAGACATGGCCTGTGGAAACGCACACACACGCGAGGCATGTTCACTAACACACTGACGTAATGGCAACTTCTGTCAAGCAAAGAAGATGGCTCAAGTAAGCATTGGTGAAAACAACAGAAAATGATGAACAAAATACAATTAAATCCATGAAAGCCAGTTTTGCATTATATACATGGGACACAGAGAATCAAACAGATTTTGATATCAAATACATGATGAAAACAAATGCCAACATACTATTTCCCAATTTTTTTCCGGGAAGAGACCCACCTACAATGATCACATTTTCCGATACCTAACCATAAAGCAAGACTCACCACTGATCCATACTTGTAGATGCACATGATCTCAATTCCTGTAAAAAACAAGAGCACATCAGACAAAGATACCTTCTAAACGTTAGCATGTGCGGTAATACAGCAGAAAACCAAAGTCAAACATGACACATGCATCTGGCTTCCAAGACACAAAAGAGTTAATGAGGAGGTATGGAAAAGGCTGGAATAATTCCACCGTGACTAATCACATTGATTCCAGGACCCGTGACAGCCCTGTCATAACACTTAGTGCTCCTTCAGCTCGCCACGCCAACCCTGTGACTGCGACCTGCCGACGAGAGGTAGCCCACGGTGTTTCCCAGCCAACATGCACGTCTATGAAGGAGCAGTGGACTTTCTATGTGTCACTGTGTGATCCAACTTAAAGTACCGTAAGGGTCGGCATCAACCAGTGCAAAGGTGGGAATGTGTAGGGTGTCCCACAGCTTCCTCACCATCAACCTGCTGTTCACATCTGGGACGCCTTTACCCTGACAGACAGACACACACACACAAATGTTGTAATAAATAAAAGATATATTTAGTAACAAAGTGGACTTTCCATTAGGCAGACTGCAAACGCACTGTGATCATGATGCAAGAAGACAGCTTTGCACAAAAGTCATTGTCCAGTAACCTCTGGAAGGTGGCGTCCTTCTCCACTATCAACACAAACTTAGCAGATGACACAATGTCTGGAGAGCTTACGGGTCAAAGTGAACAGAACATCCTGAAGATGACAACACTGCTGGAGTAAAAAAAGGGTGTGTGTGTCTGAGAAAGAGCGCTAACGAGAGAGAGAGAGTGAGAGAGAGGGGCGGGGGAGGAGACAGGGAAGGGTGGATGACAATCTTGTGTGGACACCAAGAGTGGAACTTTGAATAAGAGAGGATACTCCGGATTCCCCCGACATTGGATGAGATTGGAATAGCCTAAAAAAAGAAAGAAAGAAAAAAGAAAAAAAAAGGTGTGGTCATGGCAAACCTGCTGAAATGTACGACAGCAGAATGAAAGCAGTAATGTTGGAATGTGTGGAGAACACGTCAGGCTGTTTTGATTGACAGGAACGTACATTTAAGCTGGGGTGGCAGTCCACCCTGGTGCCGTCCTGTTCCAAGTAACGCAGATCACCCGAGATAAATCCCTTGGAGGTGGCCAGCTGGACACCGACCAACAAACACACACATGGTCCGACACACAGCATATACAGAAACCTTTCACACTGCCTTTCTTCACAATCAAGATGAATTCAATTGCATTTCGATCATGAGAACTTTGGAAAATTCCTATCGCAGGTGTTTCCTGCGATCGAAAGGGTGAAATATCCAATATGAAACTCGCTAATGGGTTTAGTCTGTTGGCACTTGAACTATTCATAACAAGGCATATCAAAAGCAATTTCACCACTGGGTTTTTATGTGGCTGAACATGCTACTTTTCCTTAGACGCTTAAAAGTGTGTACACACACACACACACACACTCACACACTTTTAGCACGCACTGCACACACTCACCACATGTAGTGTTCTGCGTGGCACCTTGAGCATACATGCGATGTCATCCACTATTAAATCAACGATTCTCTGCGATCCAAAAAGCTGAGTGTCGTTGTAATAGATGTCCCTGATGATACAAATTGGTTTAGCCAAAATAACATGCTTTTATAAAATGTTACATTAATAAGTGTAAAAGATATTTTAAGCATGTGTAACATGATATGTTTAATTTTGCGGGTGATATTTATTGGTTGACATCTATAATGAGTTCCAGACATTTGACAAAACATTAAAGTACCTTTTCGTAGCATATGCGTTGCTCTGTACAAGTTTATAGATGGTGGACATAACTTTGAGAGTTTGTGCTAGAAGAAGAACATGCTGTTAGCTCTATATCATTGGATTCAAATGAAAGGCAGCAGAAGTACAAAAAAAGCATTACGTATTACATAAGCATACATTTATGGATGTGATTGATAAGAAGTTGGTGAATGAAAGGAATGTGTGTCGTACAGCTGAACTGAGGTGAGGAGGCCGTGGAGGAAGTAAGATCCCACGATGGATTAACAATGGCATGTGTCTGTCATCTCACCAAATTTAGTGACAGACGCCGAGCAGTCACTCCGAATGGTGCTGACGGAATTCCCCTGGCTCATTTGAAGACCAACTGCGCTGTCAAAGCTTACAAAAAGTAAAGATCAATAAATCACAAACATGACACTCCCTCCTTGCATCTTTGATCAGCTTTGTGGATCAGCTCCAACGCCTCCCGCCCCTCTGCCTTTGTAAAACCACCTCAAAATCCCCAAGCCCTGAGGGGCTACCTGTGAGAGGGCCTTACCCAGGCCTGCTTCACCACGGTGTTCCCTCTGTGAAACCTTTGGCTCCCAATCTGTGGGATTCTCACATTTGAAAGAGCCGAGCCAGAATGTTCTTTAAGCTGCAGGGAGGTTTGATGTAAACTAGAGCAGACAGTCTGCTTTGTTCCGAGCAGAAGGTCTCCACAGCCTGTGCACATTAATAAAGACCTCTGTAACCCACCAGCTTTGAATGTGTGCAACGCACTGTGCATGTGACGAGAGGGCTTTATTTTTATCTTGATCAAAATACCCATTTTCAAACGAACAAAAGAAAACATTGCAAACTTCAAGTACAGAGCCAAACACCCCCACCCTCATATTATGATACAGGTCATTCCAAGCACTTCCATTAAAAGTAACCCCCACAAGTCCTTGACGTAAGACAAGACCAACAGATTTCGCCCTAATGGTTGTCTTGCTGTAGCAAAAATTTTCACAATTAAGCTACATACCTTACCTTATATTAGCCCAACTGGATCTATTTGGTAGGAATAGAAGTGGTGCCTCATCTTTGGCAAGACTCGTCACTATCCCCAGTATAACCTTTTCAATTAGGTTTAAAACCTCCTGACTGATAAAAGAGAACAAATAAGGTTATAAACTACTACGTCTCCAAAAACGGTTTGGCTTCTACACTATCGTTAGCCATCTAGTGCGGTATCTCGCTATCTAGGGTTAGCGCTATCTAGTTAGAATGCGTTTGGCCTTACTGACTGGTGTTTTCTTCTTCACGCGGTTGAGGGACTATATCCCTCTTTTCCAACAAGTTCCTTTGGAGTTTGTCAATTTCCGCAAACTGGGTGGAAAAGTTGGACTCCATAGTTGACTTGTTTAAGAGAAATTTAAAACACAACGAATTGTAATTTAAGCTCGATGTACAGCTATGCTCAGTTTATTTCACACAATTAGCGTTACCAACTCCGCACGCGCGTCCAAACGCGCTAAATCTTTTTCAGAAGCAAACGTGCAGTCATCGTTTCTACTGTATCTTCTCTGTCGTGGTAAATCTACCTTGCAAATGATTTAGCTTCAGAAAAAAATCCTCACTCGTTATGATAAAGTAAATATTATTTTTCAAACCCTTAGCACTATTGGCAAGGCCTATAATGGTTGGCTATCTTGCTATTTGTAGGCTTTGTCTATGTGACAAAGGCCTACTTTACTACCACTAACCTAAAAGTTGTGATTAGGGACAGTGATTAATTTCAACATTCTTTGACGAATGTGCGAATAGATTTAAACATAACTTCGTTTGGACCTTGAGTGGAATTAAAAGTCAAGCAAGGCATGCTGATTGTTACAATTCATTATTTAATCGAGTAACAAGTGATTGCTCTTTATTAATCACAGAGGATTTAATAAAGTAGCCTAAATTCCAGTGTTTATCTTTATTACGACTTTTAAGAATAATTTATGCTGTAATGTTTAAAAAAACGTATTTTCCTGTGACCTTAAGACCTTGAAAATGCTGTTTGGTGAATGCACTACTAGTTTTTTTTTTACAGAACACCTTCAACTTTATTTATTCGTTTTTTAACTTAATAAAAAAACTTGACTTCTCTGATTATCTCACTGCATTGTTGTACCCAAAGAGAAACCATCGAAGATTCTGCAGCCATTAGGTCATCTTAAATCTCCACCTCAAAAGAATTGCTTGCAGGCATGCTGCGTGTGTTTACTAAGGCACTGTGGTCTCTGGCGGTGTGCTCAAGGCCTGCTCAGTGTGTGAGAGCCTGGGAAGAGGAAGGGGAAGAGGTCTGTGCCCCTTACCTGACCCTGAATATTTCCTAATGTAGTGCTTTAGTTGAGATCTCTTTTTCTCTTGAGTGGCTGTGACAAGCTGCTTCCGCCATAATGGGTCTTAATCGCTTGGTAATTGCTATCTCTTGGTGATGAGGAACAACCCCCCTTAAAGAAAAAAAGTTATATTCTGTGAAGGGCTATGTGATGTTGGGTCGTTCCTCCCTTTCTAAAAGAAGGCAGAGTCCCCGCCGTTTCCCTTGGCCTGTGAGAGATTTGCTTCGAGTGTGAGGCTTTAACTTGAGGAGACAGAGTGCAGCGAGTCATGTGCTTGTCTCAGGATGAGTGTTAGTGCTGGGCAGTGGGGAAGGCAGCAGGGTAGAAGGAGAGAGGGGGTGTAGGGTCACAGAAAAAGAATGGGAGAGGGTGGACCCACTGCAGGTGAGGGGGATTAGCTACAGCTAGAGGCCCAAAGAAACCAAATACAGATCTGTCAGCCTAATCCCCACAAATAGAAAACAGAGCTGCCTCTAAACCCCCCACCACACCAACTCCTTTTCTCCCCCTAGGCTTGCCGTTAGACAACCCCCCCCCCCCCCACCCCATACTCCAACTTTGTCCCCAGGCCCTGCTCCGCTCCTCTGGTTCTCATCAGAGTTTGGCCCCTCAAGGCAGGCCTGGTTGAATGTGTGTGTGTGTGTGTGTGTGTGTGTGTGTGTGTGTGTGTGTGTGTGTGTGTGTGTGTGTGTGTGTGTGAAGCCTACTAAAATAATGGCTCCTCAGACTAGCATTTCTAAAAGGCGGAAACTGATCACCCAGAGCCCTCTGTGACTGACAGGCAAGCATGGTCCTACCGAGTGATGAGAACAAGAGCCAAAGTCAAAGGCCAAGCCAGCTCACTGCCGGTCACCGCAGACAAGGATCTAAATGGGGACCTCTATGGTAGGGGGGCAACCTGCCCACAGTTACATTATCAAGCCCTTACGCCGCAATATGGCTGCAGATAAGTGCCAGACAGACAGGGGTGGAGGGAGGGAATTGCACCCGCTCATCGTCGGGCGGATACCGTGTGTGCTGATGATGACACGAGTGACAGAGTAAGTGGGTGATAACACGCCGCCGCCATGGATAAGCCTCGCTCTGCCGTGCATTATGGGTAAAGCCAAAGTAAACGGTATCTCCCGCCTGTCAACAACCCCAAGCACGTTACTGATTAGGGTCTGCGAGGCTGCCAACTGAAATGAATCAGAGCCGGGCTGCTCCGCTGGTGTTCCTAAGGGGGGCTGTGCCCTCCTGAAGACAGGCGGGGGGGGGGGGTACTGGAAAATGGGAAAGTATAGGCACTGATGGACAGAGTGGAGAGATGCAGGTGCTGGGAGACTAAACGGTATGATCATGTGATCACCAGGAAATAAGTGTTGTGTAAAGGATTTGTCATGTTAGTCATGAGATTCTCATTAGCCACAGAAAACCTGGCATCGCTATTTGAGACATCCGTGGAGGGAGAGATTGAAAACAAAAGAGAATGAGTTTACAGAGGTTTTATGTTTCTTCTCTCCTTTCTTTTTGTCATGGCCTCGGATCGTCTATACACCTTGTTGGCTCTCTGCTTCTCCCTCGCTTTCTCTCTCCCTCTCTTTCTTTCTGCCTCTCCCTCCCTCGGCTGTCTAGCAGCTGTGTCTCATATGTTCTTGAGGCCCCTGGATGTGTCAGACACCAGAAGGGGAACATTTGCAATCGCTCAGACCCACCTGGTTGGGCTGTTTTAACAGGCCGCCGCGCCGTGCGGGGCACACAGTGGGGCTGGGACAAAAATGTAGACAAGGGAGGATAGGGCACCGGGCTTGGGGTGCGGGGAGCAGAGGGGGGGAGACAAAAATGTGCCTCCTCCCTCTCTGGTCCCAGGCGACCCCGCCGACCCCGCACTACTTAATTTTAGGGTCAGTTTACCCTGAAAAAGGTCTGACTGTACACCTCCACTGGCAATAGACTTGACCCCCCCACCCACCAGCCCCCTCACCCACTCCCTTCAAAGCAGAGCCACCCATTGCTCTCAGAGGCAAACCACAAAATAAATATTAATCTGACCCCTGACCCCACATCTCAGATGTTAGGGACAGGGAGAGCCAACACATGCAGAGAGCAGAGACCAAAGAGCAGAGAGCTTTCCCAAATGGAAAAAAAATATTGGAAAGGAGCGAAAATGTGGGATCCGAGTCGTAGGAGTTTCTGGTGCAAATCTCTGTTGGTGGGAATGTGAGCGAGTTTCCTGTGCTTTTCAGGACTGTGTGGTCTTTTCAACCTGCCCGCTGTCATGCTGCAACCTGCAGGAGTGAGTGGGTGGGTGTGTTGTTTTCGACTGGCAGACCAGAGTTGTTTGTATGTAAATGTATGTGTCCGTGTGTGTGTGTGTTTGTGTGTGTGTGTTTGTGTGTTACAAGTGCTTCAGGCCAAAATGTAGTTTAATGTGGCTGAAGAGAAAGGCTGGGCATAGTTTAAAACTATTTACAAATGTTTAAATTGAAGAAGCAAAACAGTTGGAGGCCTAAATATAACGCTGCAAAAAGTGAACCTATAAATATTGCAAATATTGAGATGTATAAGGTAGTGCAATAAGTTTCAAGTATACCAAATGACTGTCTGCTGAGTAGTGAAACTAGCTAGCACGTTGCTGACTAGCATTGATTGGATTTCTATTTCACAGTGCCCCTGGGTCGTGTCAGATGTGTTTGTTTGATGGTATATGTTCCAGTTAGAAAGGTGACTGGCATGCAATACCGTTGTGCAACATGCAGGTGGCGTTTTGAGAGTGTACTAGAGCCTGAGCCTCTGCCTACCAAAACGTGCTTGTGGACAGAGTGGTGTGTATACTGTCGCCCTAGAGATTACAGGTTCTGTGTGGGATAATGTGTTTGTAATGTATTTACAGTCAACTTGAGAGGGGGAGGGAAGAGGGAGGGATCTAGGGTAGCAGAGGAGGGGGTAGGGTCAAACACAGTGTTTGTTCTGCGTTAGTTCCTCTCGGTCAAAGGGCTCTCAGTGCAGCTCACCCGGGCTGGCCTCAGCCTGTGCCCACTGTTTACTGTGACCGCCACCAGGGCCACGGAGGCCCAAACAAAGGGGGGTCTGTTCCTATTGTCTTGCCCTCAGAGTGGCCGTCCCTATCTGGGCACTGAGGCCGGATTGGGGGTGCTTTTGTCGCTCCAGGCTGCATATCCCTTAAATTCAGAGAAAGAGAGGAGAGAGAGAGAGAGAGAGAGAGAGAGAGAGAGAGAGAGAGAGAGAGAGAGAGAGAAAGAGAGAGAGCACAGCAGTATAGTTCTCACTGAAACCAAGTCTCTTTCATGTCCTATGTCGGAAACTGCTGTAATGTAAACACCTGCGGCCATTAGCCGGGTCTATCTAAGGCACCGGATAGCAATGTTTATGTGTAACAGGCTACCTCTGAAAGGCCATTTAATAGCAATAGAGTGACTGGCGGATATACACAAAACCTGTAGTGTCCAGTTAAGGAGGCTCACAGGAAAAGCATGCAGCGTTGTTATCGGAAAAAAAGGGAGTGGGAGGATTGAGCGCATTAATAGAACTAGAAGATGCGCTCCACTTGGACCCTGAGATATACACAATCCTTCTCTCCCCTTGCTCTCGTCCCGGCATGCAGTTTTAGCTAAGAGAGAGGAACTCTCTGCACCGATTCCCTGTGCCATTGAAGTTTTATGTCACTGTTGTTAAATGATCTTTTAGGGAATGATTCTTTAAAGGTCTACACTACTGTGGTAATAAAAACAAGTGTGTTGCTTGAAAAGTATTTTTTTTTTGCTGTTCCACTGTGAGGAGGAGTGCTCACCACATAAAGCAGCCATTAACAGTGGAGAGGCAATCTGAAGTGTCTCGACCAGTGTGGTAGGGAGCACCAAAGCGCATGGAAAGGTCAGGAACGTTCTATTAAAGTGTGGTGTTTAAGAGGTGCTGGGGCCAATGGGGATGAGGAAGGGGATGAGTTGTTGGGGGAGGGAGGGGTTTGAAACAGCTGTCACACATCTGCAACCCCACTCCTTCCACTTTTCTCTCTATTTGAGGTCCTGGCTGGCTGCTGTAGTCACTAACGTCCTGCCTGCAGTGCAACACTATACAACATAGCATGGGTACTCAGAGACACACCTTTGGGTGTGTGGACTGCCATAATACATGCCTTTTAATTGTATAAACGGTGGACTGGAAGTAAAGCAGGTTGGGAATATTTTATAAATATGTTGATACCTAATGCAGAGAAATCGCAAAAATGATAAATAACACACACACATACATACACGCACACATACACACACATACACACACATACACACAAACACTCATGTGTACTAAAACGTTTTTTCATGAAGAACGTAACTTATTACTTTTTTTATTTTGGTCCGTAAAACGCTGAGCAAATATTTTGAACATTTACTTATTTAATGCTAATATGGATAAAATACTAAGTCACATATATTTTTTGTATTTTAAAGAATTTCCTGGGGACATTAAAAGGCACCGGTTAACAGGAATGACCCCTCTCCCGCTCCTCCCAGCACATAGCGCCTCCTCATAACTTGTTGGTTGAGTTCGACACAGGCACCGCACTAGCTGATACACGTCCTGCAAGCCTAGTTCTCTCGGCTGTGTCTGAAAGCAATATAGGGATTACTATTTATAATACGTTGTTGTAGATTTGATTATCAGGAACTAGAAACGACTATTAACTGATAGTGTTACCGAATCTCAAGGCAAGATAACATAATAGATAATTCAGTTAAATGAATGTGCTATTCGGGAAATCTGCCCTCAACATGAGGGTCCGTCTCTGATTCGGGTATTGAGCAAAACTTTCTGCAAAGTTCAATATCCTTATTCAAATAGACGGTTTGAAAAGTCAGCGCAATTACGCACGGCATCAAAATGGTACCACTCTTGGATAGGCGCACACCAGCGTTGTTCCTCATATGGGGATATTGCGTTCTAGCAGACACGGTCTTCATGAACTTTACTCTGGACAACGAGGTCCACTCGAGTTTCATCCACCGTCGGTTGAAGAGCCAGGAACGTAGAGAGATGCAGCGGGAGATCTTGTCGATCCTTGGGTTGCCACATCGGCCGCGGCCCCATCTCCACGGGAAGCACAACGCTGCTCCAATGTTTATGCTGGACCTGTACAATGCCATGTCCACCGAGGGGGAAGACGATGGGTACTCATACCCGTACAAACCCGTATTTACTACACAAGGCCCGCCGATTGCCAGCCTGCAAGACAACAACTTCTTAAACGACGCAGACATGGTGATGAGCTTTGTCAATTTAGGTAGGTTCTAAATTTGTTCAGCCCGTTTTCTTGATTTTAAATATGGCGTTAACACATCAAATAACTTATCGTCTTGTATCACATCAGTGCTGTTTTGCTGCTACAGTATCCAAGAAGAACACAAACATAGAACACTCCGTTTTAAAAAAAACAAACCAAAAAAACGGTTTGTTTCTTGCAGTAATGAAGCAGCAGGTCGCTACATTTCAGGTGCATGGTTAATCTGCAGGTGTTGAGTTTGGAGCCGCAGTAAACGTATAGTCAGCCGCGTGTTATCTAACGAATGAGAAAGTCAATAACAGATTAGGTCCAAAGTGCATTTAGAACTCCTTAATGATTCCAAAATGAAAACATCCCAAGTATTTGCACAATGAGAAACCATTTTAGTACATTTTTTTTCTGTAAAGTGTCTTCCTTGGCTGTGGTATATTTTGATGTTGTCATTGCTGTCTACTCAATACTTTTCTGGCACACAATTGTTTTATTATTTGTGTGTGTGAATTTATAAATAGATACAAATGCTTGTAATGTGTTTTCAAATTATGCAATTACAGCCTTGGTCTAGTCTAGAGGTCACATGTATCTGTATAGGTATACAGATAAGATAATTAAATAATACCACAGTAGGGAACACCTGTTTGAATACTATTTAGAGAAATCACAACATATGCACAGTATCAGATAGTGACACACAAGAGTGTGTACCAGTGTGCAAGATGAATCCTGGAAAGCCGATCGGCTTTAGCTAGTGAGAGAAGGGGAGGTGACACTTTAGTTCTCTCTCTGCGCTGTATAATTACTGCAGTAACTTCTGTATTATGACCATTTTAGACATGATATTGGGACACAGATGAATGTGACCGCAGAGCTTTGGAGAGTCAAGGCCCTCTCTTCTCACGCACTCACCCAGAACAAAGCTGTAACACGCAGGCACACCAGCAAGAAAGAAGGCAGACTTAGTGAAAGTCGTAGACGTAAGGTTATTATTTTCTTTCATCTTTTTTAATTTGCTTTTATTTATTTTTAATGCAAGGTTGCGATCAGACACACATTTGACTTGCTACAGTATGAGAGGAAAATCAATTGAAAGGGACAATTAATGACTTCCTCAACTCAGACCTTCTTTTGTCAAAACCCTGTTGGTGGAGAATGAACTCGCTGTGCTTGGAACATGTGGCTTGAGAGTAGAGCCTTAATGAAAGTCATGTTAGCACTCTTTGATAAGTCTCATCTCCACTCAGCTTTGCAAGCTGCTTGGCCTCACATGTCTAGTTTTGGTCACGTTGTCAAACAGAGGCCTCTCCTCCAGTAGACTTCCCTTTCCCTGCAAACCGTGCCCCTGTCACCCTATCAAAAGATCCCTGTCACTTATTTCAGTACAACATTTTGCTTTGTGATGCCACGGCCACTCGCCGCATGGAGCGCCCAATCAAAAGGGTTCATTGTGGACGCTCTCTCTGGAGCCGCCTGTGACAGCATCAGAAATAGCCCCAGGCTCGATTCAACACAGCAGATTAGACCTTCAATTCATAAGACACCAAACATGTACAACTTCTTTTTAAAGAAACCCAGTGTAGGACCTTTGGGTCACTGGTGTCAAGACCACCGGTTTTATCTAGCCCACATGCAGCAGTGTGGGATGGAGTCCTCCATAAGGGGGAGGATGTTCTCTCCCTTTAAGGGTTCAATGTCGGCTCATGCCCGCTTGTGTGTGTGTGTGTGTGTGTGTGTGTGTGTGTGTGTGTGTGTGTGTGTGTGTGTGTGTGTGCATGCGCGTATGTGTGTACGTGGTGCAAGTGTAGCGATGGAGTCCCAAGTGGTGAGCCGGGCCAGGCCGTTCCAGGCCTGCCACTGCTGGGTGGGCGTGGGTGTGGGGACAAGCCCCAGGGCCAGGGACGTGTCCTCTCTCTGTCTCTGTCTGACTCACCTCCGTTTAAAGACCCAGCTGTGTAAATGGCTTACAGCATGCATGCAGAATGTGCACCCCCTACACGCAACATGGGTCCCACTCCCCATTCCGTGTGTGTGTGTGTGCGTGTCTCGTAGAATATGTTAGCATAACCAGATTTCTGTCCACCTCTGTATGACAGTGGGCCTCTGCGAACGTTAAGAAGTTGTCGAGGATGACTGATTCAAGAGATGGAGTGAGTGTGAGGGGATGCTGTGCCAAATGGAACGGTGGCACATTTTTAAACGAATCTGCTCTACCTTACTTCACCGTGTCTCCTTTTCGCTCTCATTCTTTTTCTATCTCACTCGTTCTTTCTCTCTCTCTCTATTTCTTTCTCACTCCATATTTCCATCTCTCTTTATCTTACACACACAAACACACACACCTACAAACACGCACATGCACTTACACACATACACCCCGCGACTCTTCGGGATAATTATTTGATATGATCCCTCTGGTCCCCAGTGCATTAGCCCTCAGCCACAGTGAATTAAGGCATTTCCCCTTCAACAGACCACAGCTTCCAGAGCCTTGGGCTGCTTAGCAAAGCTGGGCTGGCGCTGTCAGGACACACACACACACACACACACACACACACACACACAGGTTTCAACAAGTGAAAGAGTCTACTAAGAACCACTTTG
>JAVQJS010124157.1:0-20534 GCA_036024795.1 Galaxias rostratus | reverse complement strand
CTCACTGCTTTTCAGACATAACACTCCATATTAATTTCACATACAATGTTTTCAAAACTTTGCAAATTAAACTTTTCAAAATGTCTCTAATTCTGATGTTGTGCTGAATCTATCTTTTTCCTCTCTACCTCTTCTCATTCCTCTTCCCTCCTCCGTCTCTCTGGGAGTTCTGTGTCTGCTTTGCTAAGATGTCTATCTAACTAGGGCTCTGACTGAGGACATTGCGGGTGAGTTTGTAGGGCCGAGGAAAATATTAGTTTTCCCACAAACTAAGATGATGCCCATGGCAACAAATTCAACATTCAGGGAGATTCTTACCCAACGTCTGACCCATTGACATATTGTCCAAGGTAATTGTGGAGAAACTGCAAAATTCAAGATTTAAAGCATGCAGTTTTGGGATCACTGAAAGGACAGTGGATCACGAAATAAAAGCTAGGCTAGTGAAGAGTCAAGTTATCTTCCACACATTCTTTTTATTTGTAAATAATAAAAATGAACTCTTTTTTTTTTTTTAAATAGAAAACATACAGACCATTTGAGCCACATCTGTTATACAAACAAGAAATGTTGCAGTGAATACCTTTTTTTTTTCAAATTTTCTTTTGTCGTTTATGTGGAACATATTAATTGTAAACAATCAGCATCTTCCCTTATAATACTGACAAAGTAAAAGAAAAAAAACAGCCTCACGGAACAATCAAAAGAAAAGTCAACTTTTACTAGGTGGGCCTTTGTAAATGGCTGTTGTTCGATTTCTTGTTTGAAATTCATAGGAGTGCTCATCGAGGAGCTTTTGATGAGTGGTAGTCAACGTGGTCGTTGCCTTGGGCTTGGGCACGGACAGGGTCTAACCTGAAGCCATTGTCTTGTATCTTATCTACGAGGATGCTCAAAGCAACCACACAGTCTCCAGTTAGTTCTAGTAAAACTCTCCACAGTGGCATACTACATGTCTTGGCCCCTTTGTAAATGTAACTCGACCAAAACGATGGTCCTTTTACATTTACAATGTGTAACTTTCTGTGAATCTGTATGTATATATTTATGTATATATAACTTAAATGTTCAGATATTTGTATACGTGTATATGATATCTTTATGTTGAACATAATTCATATTTCTACACAAACTCAACAGTTTTTTATTATTCATACACAATCCCAGTCCCTCAGAAGTATTCATTATCCTGCAACAGTAAGGGAGATGTGAGGTCTGCTCAGTACAGTACAAGTTGGATAAGGGACATCAATGGAATCTTGATTGGTTGTTTGAAAGATTTTTGGGACCGTAATGAGAGACATGGACTTGCAGCTGATTGCAAATGTCTCCGCATGACGTGAATGGCCTAGGTATCTTGATTTTCGTCTCATTAATATTTAGTACGAGCAAACTGTACAACTGCATGCAACATACAAGAGGCCCTACGGTATGTGGAGCTAACACACATCTTGATCAGTATCTTTTTCTGTATCTGTTTTGCATTACAAAAAATGTGCATGCAGCTTGGAACAGGTTCCAAAGTCATGCTGGTCCCACCCCATCCCAGTGAGAGGAGTCTGTGGCCTAACCGAGGATGATCATTGGTGTTTGAGTCCTGACATATCAATCTGATTGGTTACTTTCACATTCACAGAGATGCACAAGGGACATTTTTCAGATTCTCTTTTTTTCTGTTTCAAAAAACCTAGACAGATATGCAAATGAAGTTAACAAAAGAGCAACTGATCTTTTTGTTTGGATTTCTTTTCATATTTTTTTCTTCAAAAAGTTAAACTTTTTGTGGTAAAAAAACAAGCATTTGTGCTTGCAATTAAATCCTAAAATAATGTAAACTAATGTTTGGGAAAAACCCTTAAACATGTGCTTGGGTGGGGGATACACTCCCCAGAAACAGCAACAAATCTAAGATATTCTAGAATCTTGATCTTGTTTGGGTGGCCAAAGATTTTTTTTTTCTTTTTCTTTTTTTAACAGTGAATTAACACCCTTGTGATAGATCAAAGTGACATAACTCCTATTTATTGGTCAACCTCTGGGAGGTCTATTATACATCTATACAAAGACAACTGGATGATGGACCAAACATTGCACGCTAATCTCAGTATCAAGTGTAAAAATCGAACGTGTCACCACCTAAACAGTCTCCCTGCACTACGCTGCAGAAACTTTTTTTTTTCTTCCCATCAACTTTTTTGAACACCTTGTTTCCTGTCCATGCACACATTTGCACACATTGGAATGACAAACATATCGTAAACCTTTTACACGTCATAGAACAATTTGTGCCAGAAATCAGAAACGGTTCAATTGAACAACAACAAATAAAGACTCAAAACGCAGTGGCCTCATACGAACCATGGTAAACATAGTGAAAACAGGGCATTTGGACAGACAGTACCGGTGGGGTGTATTCTGAGGTCTAGGCACCAGAAGAAGGCCCTGCACTTCCTGACTGACACCCCCACCCCTGGGAAGCCCTCTGCACTAGGGCATGAGTGCTGACAGTCTTTTTTAAGGGGCGGGATGTGGGGGGGCTACTGCAGAGACAATGTGATAACGCCACCTGCAGGTATGGTACCTTTGTTCCGGGGTCCATACAGTACATTCCGATGCTAACATACATTTCTTTGTTATTGATGATTCATTCTAACTCAACCCTGCTTCCTTTGAAACTTTGTGTCTCTTATTTTTATGCATCTCCTTATCGCTCAACTTCAGAGCAGTGTAAGCTACTGCGTTTTATTAAATCAGCCCTAGTTCATCATTAAAAGGTTGAAAAAAAACAAATGCAACTACATTATTGGTATTAAAATGAATAAATAAAACCTAAAAAACTGTCTAGAAGAGACAAATTAAATGACGATAGCAGTGATTGTCAAATCTCAACAAAGCTTTTTTTTCATTGTGTCTCTGTTTTTATGATTGTTGGGAGCTCTACATCCCCCCCCCCCCCCCTCCCTCACCCCTGTAGTACGTTCATTAGTTGGTCAGTTGCGAAGGGCTGTAGTCCCATTGGTCCACTAGGATCGCACCCCCGGGGGTCCTGAGGAGCTGTCGAGAGAGGACTGGGAAGCTCGTCGCGTCAGAGAGGCTAGCGTGGGGTCCACCAGGGAGGAGGGCGGGAACAACTTGTACCAGCCAATGACTGTGCTTGATAGGTCCAACTCCTCCAACAGGATTTGTGCGACTCCCATGAAGCTTTTGTGGTCCATGCGACCGTAGTCTCCCCAGACAATCACCTGGGAATTTAACGCAACGAGCTGAACCCTTTCACGGGCACTGGACACATCTCAACATGATCAACAACACGGGTTGCCCTAACTTGGCTGAAGTACACCGATAAGCATTTTGGAGCAAATGTGCCTTATCCAAAAAAGACCAGGAAGTGTAAAGCATTTGACCGCTCACCTGTAATACTTTACCCTGTGGGCTCTCCTCAAACTGCAGTGCTTGCTGATACAGCGGGTCGAGCGTTTTCCTTGCAATCTTGGTTTTCTTTTTGGCTACGTAGGCTCCATTGTTGAGCAGATAGACCTTGACATATGGAGCTGGAAGAGCACGCGGTCCAAATAAAAACAACAACAAGCCATTAGCGTCAGGCCAGACACACCAAATGGGATCATAATCAAGATGGGATCTAAAGGGAGGGTCACATCTCTACGATAGGAAATGGCTGGGCCAAATATGCAGTGCACTCTAAGGCACTGATACAATATGGACATATGCATGTGTGGGATGGGTGGGTGGGGCGGTTGTCGATTAGTGGACTTTACCTGGCAGGGATTTGGATCCAGGCTTCTGGACTAGGCCTCGGGCCCGGATCACCTCCACCTCCAGCTGACCCTTCTTGTCCATCATACCAATCTGGATGTCTCCTGCGCCCAAAAGGGGAAGCAGAGAGACGATTGGCATAACGGCAAAATACATTGCACATTATAACTGTCCGTTAACCAAAACATTTAACAGCAAACCCTCCTGCAACATCAAATTTGCGTGTTCTGCCAGCCAACGCAGATATACAATCCTTTCCGACTGTCATCGTAAAAGAAACAAGACGGAGTGCTGTGGACTGACCTATGGCTGGCGTGGCCAGGGTTTGTCTGCCCACTAGCTGTGCTGGCCCCAAGCCATCCAGGAAATCACTAAACTGACTGTTGGCCCCCAGGTTGACGCCAGAGAAGATCAAACTGAAAGAATAAACACAACAGACCCTTGTTGAAAAAAAAATAAAAAAAAAAAATAAAAAAAAAGGAGTAAAGATAAGGAAAAATAAATGCCGGCCGAGACAGGCAGGGAGGGCACTGACTTCCCCTCGGAGTTGCAGCTGTTCATGCTGCCGTTGTTGGACTCTCGGCTGGGCTGGCGGCTCATGTTCCTGGACAGCTCCACGGCCATGCCAGTCTCCTGGCTCCGCTGGATGGGCGCACCCTTCTCCTTCTTCCCTTTCCCCTCTGGAGACACATAAAGCACACGGCACAGAAAAGGCTCAGACATCAGTACCAGAAAAGTGACGAGGGAAAACTGATAAGGTAATTGCATGGAGGAGACAAGGGCGAACCGCTTTTGTCGTCGTCAGTGCACACCCTTGACGCCGCCCTAAGCAAAGAAGCAATGTTCTGAGTAAGACGGGCGAATCTGACTCCCGTCAGGAGACGTGAAGACGGACAGCGGATAGCACAGGGATCGCAAAGAGCGGATATTCCTTCAACACCATATGCAAATAGCAGTGAACTGTTATTGAAATTGAAATTATTGAGTTTCAAAAGCCACCCGGGCAGATGTGCCACAAACAATAGTGACTGAACCACAACAAAAACAAGCCTCTCTTACCACAATTGAATAAACCAATTTGGCAGGGAAAGGACGTCTTCGAAAGAGGCGACCAACCTTAATGCTAACACTCCTCCTTCTGCCCAGTCTCCCCATCCAAGAAGGAGAGCGCAGAGCAAGACCCCCTCTAGGCCCAGTGATCCCTAATGGCTTTTAGTGTGCGCTACAAAGAGGTGGAGTGCAGTGGTGGCCTTTCATGTCGCTCTCCCTCACTGCCCGAAGCAGGGCTGTAGGGGCTCCCAGTCCAAGAACAAAACATGTTTGGATGCTCTTTCAAACTTTTTGTTCTTTCGTTCCCTTTTCTTACACGTAACCGCGGCCAATGGGCAATTTTTGTTAGGGAACGCAAGAACATTAGGACAAAAAAAAAAGGACAAATCGCTTGCACAAGAAAAGAGTCTCCCCTCTGGAGAGTCCAGCATTTGTGCGCTGTGGCCCCTTAGGACTCTTGTCCGCGTCATGGCTCACCAACCAACCGATCTGGGAGAATACATAGGGAGGGGACTCACTGAAACCCCCGGTGGTGATCCCGGTGTGACCGGTGTGGGGTGGTTTGGGAGGACAATGACTCACCAGGCCCGCCGATCTGGGAGGTGCTGCGGCTGCGGCGGTTCCCCACGATGGCCACCACGCGGGCACTGAGGCTGGACCGCCGCTTCTTGCTCCCGGCGCCCACCGTGCCCAGCGCCGTGTCCGACTGGCTGCCGTCGGTGCGCTCGTGGGTGTAGATCTCGCTGCTCACGCTGGTGCTCTTCAGCATGCTGCGGCCCGGCGTGGCCCTCACCTGGCGGCTGGAGGGAGGAAGAGGAGTGGGGGGACAAGGTGTGTACGAACGGGCAGTTGTTACAAGCCGGGGCATGTTAGGCAAGTTTTAAAACCTTTATGGGAGGTGTCAGGATATTAATTTGCACCACAACATTAACTCATTGAACATTCACTTTCAGAGGAATAACATGTTGAATAACGTGTGGAAGCCAGGATGGTATATAGATAATGTATACAATGATGAGACATGCCATGCTTTATGGATGGATTCATGGTTTATTTATTACATGCTGATTAATGTATACAGGCGTAATAGAAGCAGGCTATATCTAGCTATGAAAGACTCAGCAAAACTATCAATCACACTTAGTGTCATGGCTATTCCAGGTCAGTTAGTCTACAGAGCGATTAATCATTGGCATTTGTGGCTAATAACAGTGGCAAGCGCTCTCTCTCAGCCATTTAGACTTATTTGCTTCAGACAGGCATCTACACAGGAGGGGCACAAGAGGCTCATCCCTCTAGCTCGCCCCCTGGGGGTTTGGATGAGGTGTCGCATGTCCAAGCCCTCGGAGGGGGTCAGGGTGCTGCAGGAGAGCCCGGCCACGCTGCCCCGGTCTCCCATGGCCACAGCAGCTCCAGACCAGGGGCTCATAGGGTGAGGGCGAGGCAGCGCAGCCTCTGGCCGTTCTGCTGCCCCCTGGAGAGGGGTGAGTGAAGGGCGGGAGATGGTGGGATAGGGTGAAGAGGGGTAATAGTCCAGCTCTGGAGGATGACACGGCTCTGGGCAGTGGCGGCACAGGACACATGTAAGGAGGGCTCTGAGACACACACTGGTAACGAAACAAGTACACAGACGCACACACTTGAAAAGACAAAAAAAGACACAAAAATAAATGAACGAGAAACAAATAAACCTTTGGTTGAAATGGATAAGCTGATGTTTGTTACTTGGCCAACCAGTCCCAGCCGAATGATTTTCTCACACACGACTACTGTGAGAATTCAAATAAATGAAAAACTCCTGAAGGAAGGCAGGTAGTACAACGTGTACGCAGCATCAGCCAAGAACGCACCTCCAAACTGACCGAAGGCCAGCCTGACTGCAGCCATGGAACGGCGGCTCGCGGCCCACGCTTTGCCCCTAACCAGAAGACTCAGCGAACCCATGAAATATGGATGAACTGCGCTCCCTCCCTCAGCAAACCCTCCTGAAGGCAACATGACTGCAGCCACGGAGCACAAAGAACCACTTCCACCCGACAGACATAGAAACAACCGTCTTTTATTCTCTTACCTGCTCTATTATTCGATCCTTCAAAATTTCCCTTTTTTCCATTTGTTTTTGTCTTTTCTCTCTCTGTGTATTTATCTCCCATACTCAGTCCTCGCTCACTCTGTGTTGCTCCGAGTCTACTTCCCAAAGTATGTCAAAGGCTCGTGGGCCTCTGCCTTGATAATGCTCTGTTTGGATTTATGGGAGATGAGGCCATAAAGACTGGCCTCTTTTTTCTCCTCTCCCTCCCCGCACAGACCACATTACATTAGGCCGGTAATAAGCTGCACTACATCATCAGCCTGTCCACTGAGGCCCACTCTGATAGGGTCATTTGTCTATGTCAGCGCTCACCACCAAACTGGTCAGCCACGGGGGAGGGTGGTGTCTCTGTATAGGACTGGTGTGTGTGTGTGCATGTGTGTGTGCGTGTGTGTGTGCGTGTGTGGGCGTGTGTGTGTGTGTGTGTCGGGGAGGACTGTATGACGCAGTACAGCATGGAGGATAAGTAGGTTTCATTTTGGGGGGTGTGACGACCAAGGCTGGGTTACAGAACGCCAAAGCTGGCTGAGGTGAGGATGTAGTAGGAAGCTCCAGGCTGTCCTATAGGACAGATACCAGGAGGTACAGGAGACATGGGAGTTAGGAGACTATAGTGACTGAGGGGCCACGGGAAGCTTTAGATGATGGGTTGTAAAAGTGAGGGTGACATTAAAGGGCGCTCTAGGGCAGGGGACTGGGGGTACACTGCTGGGGGTACACTGCATCTGGTTTACCTGGCCTCCCTAGTGTCTCCTGTAACAGTGTGCCGCCTGTTCTTCAGCTCGGCAGAGAAGCGCCTCTTCCCCGCCGCCCTCCTTCTGTCCTCCTCAGACCCGTTCAAACCCCACGAGATCTTCTTGTCTTTCTTCTCGTCCTCTAGGGACTTGGACCTAGTTCCGTCATGTCAGTTCCGTCCATTTCAGTGTGTGTATGTGTGTGTGTGTGTGTGTGTGTGTGTGTGTGTGTGTGTGTGAGGAGGGGGGGTTTCGAGGACATTGAGCATGCAGGTGTACCAATGAGTCCCACGATTAGAAGCCAGAAAAAAAAAAAAGCAACCCCTGAGATTAGCATGCAAAGAAAACAAAAGTAACCCAATCACGGAACCCACAAAGCCCTCTGATTGAACAGAGATGATATGGAATGCGATCAAGTCCGATGGGCACAGACCTGAGTCGCCCTCGGGGGCGTTCTGATTGGATGGACATGTAGCTGGTGCTGCTAAGGCGAGAGGCACTGCTGGCACGGGAGATGGCCGACATGTCACTCATGTCACTGTCTGAGGACCTGGCTGACACGTTGTCGCTGCTACGCCTTTGTTCCGCATACATCTACTCAGACGAATGGGAACAAAGAGGAAGAGACATAGAGAACGAAAGAGAGAGGGAGGGAGAAAAACTGATTAAGACTGGTCCATAGTGCACGCTATTCAGCAGTGATCACAGCAAAAATACCATGGAGCACAGTTTATTGTTAGTAGAAGTGTGATGAAAAACTAAAGGCCTAATTGTTACAACACAGCACAGAAAGTGTTATGGTCAAAAGGTGCAGCATTAAACAACAGCTTTGTTTGAATCATAACCACTGGCTGAGAGATTAACAGATGCAAGGATAGAGGCTAACCTCTCGTTTAGTCTTGACGTCTTTTTCCGGGTCATGGGAGGCCGAAGGCCGGTAGGAATGTACTTTCATCTGCATCTGTCGGGCGCGCTCCTCTACGGCTAGAGCTGGAGAAGGACAGACACACGGGACACATTGCTGACCGGCGTGCCATACTTCAATCAGCCAACCACGTCAAAGATCATCCCACCCGTCACTGTGCTCAGAGGATGCGGGAGTGTCCAAAAGTGTTCAAAGCAAAACCCAACGGAAACGTTGCCATTACAGGGGTGCAATTATCTACTGCCGCCACTAAGTGGAGCATGCTCTGCACCAAGACGACTGGGTGCAGTGATTTTAAAAGGCAAAAGGGATACATCATCATGTAAAGGTGAGAGGACAGGGGAACGGGATCCAACAAAAATAATTAACAGGTTATATAGTTTAATATAAAATCAATCAAAAGGTCTATCTGTCTTCATGTGCAAAGAGTGCCACATAAATGTACCTTTTCCCCCAGGTTTATTATCTACATGGTCTTCATACGGAGTGACAGGAGGGCAAGGAAAGAGGGATGGGGTAAAGACGAGGCGCACACAGTCAGCACAGTATCCAGGGAACTCAGGTCAACTGTGGCACTGATTCTACGGTCACAAAACTCCCTCCCCACACATGCTTCGGACCCACCTTGCTCTATGCTGCTGCTCTTCGCAGGGAGTTGTGGCAGCTGTCTGCCCCTGCGACCTGACGTGGGAGTCCCCGTAGGAGGCGAGGCGCTGCTGTGGGTGTGTGCTCTGAAGAAGAGAGAGACGCACGCACGCACACACGCACACACACAAACACACGCTTGTTTTAACCAGTTCTATTCCACTTATTGAGAAGAATACAAATGAAGAAAACAATAACGTGTAACTGGAGTATTCATAGAGAGGTGCACAAGGAGCCAGCAGAGAGGTTTGGCAGGAGGCAGAGGGGCACCAATGGTGGTAGAGAGGGGGCAGTTTGGGGGGAACGGCATGCACCTGTCCTGGCGGGGGGAGTTGGGGCAGGAGCCCAGGGGTGCCGTAGCAAAAGGCCTGAGAGGACCCCCTCTTCCTCTACTTCCCCGCAGTATAGAAGTGGGCTGGATGCGGCTGCATGCCAAAAAAAAAATAGGTGCCAACCCAAAATAAAAAACAGAACCCATAACAAAACAAAGAAACAAAAATCATACAATGGAATACATGTAAAGCCAAAAAGAAAAGGATGTAATTGGGGTGTTGCACAGAGAATAGCCTCCCTAACGTCAGCGCAATTACAAACAAAGTCATAGCTACTGGGCCACAACAAACAATGCACTTTTTCTGTGCAGCCCCACTCCCCGGTGAGACGTTTTGGCAAACAAATGGACACTGGAGTTGACAAGCAAAGCTTAATGGGTTCCCATGTTTTCTGGTGAGCGCAGCGAGGGGGATGAATGGGGCGAGGTGATGAGCGGCCTTACCTGTCTGCCTCCAGGCCTTTCCTGCTACCTTTCTGACAGTCAGGCCTGGCAGCACTTCCTGAATGCCTGTCACGGCGCACATCAAATCACACAGAGAAAAGGAGAAGGAAAAAAAAAGAACACAAAATGGAGGATGGGTAGCCAAATGGGACCGAACAAAATCAAGACTCGTAAATGGCTAGAGTGTCGGGACTAAAATGCAAAACAGCTCTGAAAGTGAGTACCCGGAAAACAACCAGCATTGTTTTTCACCGTAATTCACACCAACAATAGTTTAGCCAAACTATTCATTAAAACGCAATGCCAGAAAGCAGAGAACTGACACAAATAAAAGAACAATAGCAGCAACAGCAGGTGCAGCGCTAGCAGGAGCAGGAGCAGCACGGGCCAGAAATAGATCAAAAAGGCTGAAATGAGCGCTAACTGGATAGGATGCAGACACTCAGCCACAACATCCAAACTCTATCTATCTACACATGATCACATTACATCTACTGGGAGGAAGCTCGGTCTAACCCATATAAGGGTCAGCTTGGGAAGCATGAGCTGGATAGGTCCAGCAGCAGGGTTATACCACAGCTTGAAGTACAGGGGGGGGGGGGGTCACTGGATGGCAGGAAGGGTGGGGACGGGGGACGGGGGTTCTTGTACCTGTCTTCCTCAGGGGAGGCATGCTCTATTAGGATCCGGGGACTGGGGGGGCTCCTGCGGGGCAAAGACTTGGAGAACCTGGGGTCGTGGAGGTGGGGCGGGAGGGGGTTGAGCCCCGGCAGTAGGGAGACAGGGGGAGGAGGCACAAGGTAAATGAGATGACCGGCTGTGCAGTGTGTCTGATTGGCTCTGCTCCTTATTGTCAGGGAGTGAGAGCAGTATCCTGGCAGGTACATTGGAAGAGCTTCGTAAGCTGTTTTGGTGCGAATGAGTGTGGGTGAGTGTGAAAAAGCGGATTATTAGCTACCGCCGTCGCTTATTTTTTTTTTATCTCACTGCCAGTTCATATCTTAAAAAAAATTGTTAACAGACAAGTGAAGTAAAACTTTTTTACTTTTCACATATTGGATTATTGACATATGTCCAATGAGGAAGCCTAAAAACGCAGTTACAAAAACATAACATCAAGGACATAATTTCCGATGTGATGTGTTGGAATGCTTCGTTGTCAACAAAGGGAACTGTCAGACCGGGATTTCGTTTCTATCCAGATCACAAGCTACGGCCTGCGGTTGGAGGAAGGCTGTGCGTACCTGTCTCTGTCATGCGAGGGGAAGTTAGAGTCAGGTCTCAGGCAGGTGGTGCTGGCGCTCCTCACTCTGTCCAACGACGGTTGCAGGTCACTACATCGCCACACGGTGGCAGTAGAGAGACAGAGGGGGGAGACGGGGAGAGAGAACGAGAGATGATATGAGAAAAGGGGAGAAGAGAAAGGAAGTCAGTCAGAGGGAGAGGGAGCGAGAGATAACGATAAAACAGAGCCGTAGGATAGGTGGAGAGCGAGGAAAAGGTTAAAAAAAATATATTTTTAAGACAAATTTAAGAGAATGACAGTGACAGGGAGAAGGGCCACACAGCTCTAGCCAGTACAGTGTAGAGGATCCGATCATCTCCATTTGTCAGAGACGGCCCTCGCTGTCACACTGTGGGTCCACTGGAGAGAGACGGCAGTGTTTCCATGGGAACGTACTCTTGGTGGATGAGGGGACTGTGCGGCGCGATTGTGCCGTGATGAGAGCGGCGAGGCCTTGGATAGTAGAACACAAGTGGCCTTATTCTCACAGCATGATCTCAGATCCACGCGGCGTTACCGGGCTGGCCGTCCCACTCGCCGGTTCTTCCAGCAAAATACTGCCACAGATTGCTGGCCACTGCCACCGCGTGACTGTGAGCGCACGGCTCACATGTGAAATGTATAGCTGGCACGATAACATTGCTTTTCCCTGTTATGTTTTGAATAGCACAGCTCAGGGCTTCTGAGGAACATTTAGGGCAGGGACATGTGAATGTGGATTTAAATGTGTAGAACTGTTTGAAGGAGATTCGATCGTGCTGTTTGTGTGTGCGTGTGTGTGTGTGTGTGTGTGTAAGAGCGAGAGAGAGAGAGAGATGGGGGTGGGTTGGGGGTGGCACATTGCGTGCACCTTACCGAACTGTGACCTCGTCAGTGAACCTGAGAACGCGGTGAGTGAGGACGCTACGAGGGACAACGGGGGCCCCTTCATGTCTACGGGGCCGCTTGTTCTTTAGGCATGCAGGGAGGGTGGAGCTGCATGCGAAGAGAACCACGGCCATGACACGCAGGAACCGTGTGCATGCAATAAGGTAAAGAAGGAAATAAAATAAGAAAACACAAAACAATTCTATGTATAGATACACATATGTTCAATATTGAGGTAAATACACAAACAAATGTGGTGAGAGAACAAGAAACACTGCTAAAGATTGGACAAATGGATTTAAAAAAAAAGCTGAATGTTTTGCATTTTCCAGGCAAAAGAAAATGAGCAAAATAATAACTCAAAATTCTCCCACGGGATATACAGAGATTGGGACAAGGAAGAAAATCCTGATTTAATAGAGCATCAAATCCAGTCAATCTTAATCTCTGTGTTCTAGAGATGACTTCTCGACCAAACATTATGTGATATGATGGGCAAAAAATATATAAAAATGAACGACAACATGAACCTATTACAAGGAGGCATGGTCAGCAAAACCTGCTAAGCAAAACAACTATAGAATTATGACTATAGAATTACATGAATAAAAATGCAACTGCTGGATACCAAAATACAATTCCCAGGGCCTCCCCTGTCCTGCCATATGTTTACTCAGAGGTTTGGGATCAGAGGGGTTCAACTGTCTTTTGATCCGATAGCATTAGCAAGTTTAAGCGTCAGCCATCCCGTTGCAGTGACTGACAGCGTGTGGCTTTCAAACGGGGAGTTGTTTATGTAAGACAGCAAAGACGGGCCCCTCTCTCCCCCTGTGTATCGACCTCCTCGCCCGGCTGCGCCTATGGGCAGATTAACCCTAATGCTCATTATGTAACACCAAGGAAAACTGTGCAAGCTGAGCGAGTGGGCAAGCCGCCACAACACCGGAGCGTAAAGCTGGAATCTATACTGCCCTACAAAGGATTACACTATTACAAGAGCAGTGGCATTACATGGGAAATTCCATTTAATGATTGTACATTGATCAATCCGATAGCTGTGCGACCGGCGTGGAACGGGGCTACTTTGAACGTAAACCTGCCCACTGTGTCTCTGTGTGACAGAAACAGCAAGCTTAGCGCCGTTCCAAGAGTGAACGGCCGCCATCAGATTAGCCAACGTGCAAGAAAGCATCACACAAGGGAGGAGTGGCATGGCGTTTGACAATTCCACCTGACACACACACATATCACATCAAAGACAAGCAAAGCAGCGATGGGGTGTGCTATGGAGATTCTAAATATTAAACACGGGACGGGAGATGGATTCACTGATATCGAGTAATTATTTCAACATAATGGCTCACAAATGCCACGAAGAAACTTGAAACATCGGGAGGAGACTAGTACTGGCAAAGGGAGCCACGTCATTCTACAGGCTTACCTGTACATCTCTTTATGGACACCGTTTACTAAGAGGGGCATTTTGGGAGGGAGGGTATTGCTGTATCTAGTTACACCCCTGGGAATGTGTGGGCAGATTGAGTGCATATAGAGAAAGAAAAAAACACACATTTCATGTACAGAATCAAGATGAGTGTTTCCATCTTAAAAGATGGAAAAGAGGTCAGACGTGCAGCTATTTATTAATCCCATTAAGAAGTGCAGTTATGAGAGTGTGTTTATCAAAAGTCATATTCTTTTGTGTCACATGTTCATGCATGAGGAAAAACACTAGCAAACGGCTCATATGTGTAGTTTAATGATACGTTATGTACAAGTGCAGAAAGCCTGATTCTGCTTATGTCCAGAGATGGGAACAATACATTTCAATCTAGTTTTTCTCCGATTAATAGTAAACATGTTACAATGGAGTTGTTAAAGTTGAATGGAGATGAAAAATTATAAAATGACGACTAGTACAAAAGTAAAGTTGTCCGTTGTTGTTGTTTTGTTTTACCTGTTTGTGTGCAGGCACTCAGCACTCCCGCCCCGGATAGACCTGTGCATCTCGAGGACCTCACTGTGATTGCCATGGCGATGGATGAACCAGTCAAAAGCAACCCGAAAAAACAACATAAGAGGATGGAAACTCAGACAAGCAAGTGGATTATGAACGTGACAAATCAAGAAATCATAATCTTGAGTTTTCAAAAAAAGTCAAGCATTGATTAGAATAGTATCAAACGTTTAGTAACTTGCGATGACTTTTATTGAAATGTTGTTAGATTGTTAGTAATATTAGTAGCTCTATGACCTCACACCACAAACTACATTTTTTACAAAATTTATAAAAAAAAAATAATCAGACGGTAATCCTACAACTCCTCTATGCGTATAAACCCTTCCACACAATGAAGGCCAATTACACAAAGTGGTACTGCACAAATATTTACCGTCTCTTTATAAATAGCAGTACCCCAGAGTGTCAAACCTCACCTCAGCCTCTAACTCTATCACTCATGTCCTACAGTTAAGCCCCTCCTGTAAGAGCCTCCACCCCCAGCCGTGCTCTCAGGAGCTGGGTGGTTACCTGTCCTCAGAGTACTCGTAGTCCGAGTCCCCGGAGCGCTGGTGCTCCAGGTGGGAGTCATGGTAACGCGAGGGAGAGAAGGAATGATGCCGATTCTGGTGGATCTCATCCAAGCTTCTGGAATTATGCAGTGTAAAAGCACAAGTCAAACAAACAGTGCAAAAACAATTGTCAAACAACAGTGCAAAAATAATAGTCAAGCTATGGCATCTTTAATATATCAAAGTGCCATGCTAGTTTTATTGAACAGTTTGCATGAAAAGATCATACATTTTAGAACAAATGTATGATGACTGCAGCTATACAGTGTTGGCTGGCTTGCTGGTCAATACCTCTGCATGGGCACGTGGGCGGGTCGTGAGCGGGCCCTACACTGGTCCTCTCTGTGGGGGGAGACGGAGCGCGAGCGGTGCTGGACCGCCCTCTGCTGCTCTGGGACAGCCAGCGTGCTGTTCCTCTCCCTCTCCCTGGAGGTACGCTCTGCACCTGGCCACATAGACGCACGCACAGCCATCACCCGAGCCCGTCGAAGAACACACACGCACGTCCATGTACGCACACACGAGCATTGGCACAAACACACACCACCACCACCACCGCCGCCGCCACACACACAAGCAGAGGAGGGAAGCCCATTAGAGGTGTGAGAGTCATTGAGCGGGTGGTCAAAGGTTCCCCCGTCCGGGGGGACAGCTTGTGGCCTCTGACAGGCGGTGTCCTCCACTTCAGCCGAGGGGTCATGCCGGTGCAAAGCCACTACGACCGTAACGGCACCGTTCCAGTCTGCCCGCGCCATGCCAGGCAGGGAGGCCGGGGCGCTCGCTACAAGCCTGTAGAACATCGACGGCAGGATGTTTTACAGAAGCAGCAAACAGCATCCAGTGCTGGGGAACTTTCATGTCCGTGTCACCTTTTGTGTTTCTTATGGTGCACTGGCCCAGAGTACGGAACGTGACGGTTTCTCCCATATTTTCATGTCAACGCGGCAGAAATAAAGGGAGAAACAAAGGCCTCCCGCCCCTCTGGCTCAAACCGCATCGGGAGTACAGCAGTGACAGTTGAAACAAAAGGAGTGCATAATTATGCAGAATTTGTCTGCACAGAGTGACTCTTTCATAGACTTGACAAGGGACATGCAGGAGAAAGTCAGGAAAATGACAGTGAGTCAGCTCTAGAATCTACCATGCACACAGTGTAGTGTGGATCTACTCTACAATATTTCTACGACCCAGCAAAGGAAGAGAAGGATGTTTAGATTCCTTATTTCATTAAATCTGAATATTATTTTGTATATGCACGTATATGGTGTATATATGTATAATATATAAAATAATACACACACATACATATAAATATATATATAGTTATTTATTTATCTGTATGTAGATACATTTATATATATACATATATTTAAATTATGTATTTTCTTTTCTCTAATGAACCCAGGAAAATATTTATACTTAAAAATGTTTGTCTTTTACCCAGTTTTGTTAAGATTGTACTAGTGGACATCAGAGAATCAGTAAGTAGTAAGATTTCCACCATTCTCTCTCAGTGCTGGACACCTACTGTGAGAAGCTCTGGAGCCATGCCCCCCACCCACCTGAAGTTACTACCGATAAAGCATCATCACATTCTGGGTCAATGACGCGTTGGGACCCTGTACAATGACACACACCCAAGCAAATACACAGAGACACACACAAACACACACAGTAAGGTCAAGATGTTCTGCTCTCACTCAAAGGTCAATCACTCTCTCACACACACACACACACACACACACACACACACACGGTCAGTTCATCAGGACTTGAGTAAGCAGAGGCTCTCTCCAAGGTTCTTAACAATGCAAACACAGCGACACACACAGATTTCTACTCTCTCCACCACTCTCGCTCTGCCTCACAAACTCACACTTTTTTCTTTCTTTCTCTCTCTCTCTCTCTCTCTCTCTCTCTCTCTCTCTCTCTCATGTTCACGCTCATTGACCTAGCACTCCTTCACGAAAGAAGGCAAGACGTACTTTGCAGTTTCTTGCTGGGGCTGTCGCCGTGGACATGCCTCCGTGGGAGGTACGGGGAAGGCTGTGGCAGGGGCAGCGAGGACACGTCGTGGGACTGGAGCTTGTACCAATGGGGGGTGTCATCCAACAGGGCCGTCTCCAACTCAATCAGGATCTGGAAGGCAGGGAGGGAGGGAATAGAGAGAGAGAGCGAGAGAGAGAGAAAGAAAGAAAGAGAGAGAGAAAGAAAGAAAGAAAGAAAGAAAGAAAGAAAGAAAGAAAGAAAGAAAGAAAGAAAGAAAGAAAGAAAGAAAGAAAGAAAGAAAGAAGTGCAGACTGTCTCTTAACAAATCTGTACATCATTCAAACTAACAAGTTCTAATTCAATGTAATTAGTTTTTAACGCTTTTCCTCAAAGACTCAAAGCGCTTTGCTGATTGGTCGCCGATTTAAGTACACACAACAAACGGACAGACTATCACTCACAACACTTGCTCTGGGTGACACAGGAACATTCGACTGAATGTGATGTACGGCCACAAGTGTATTGTGTGTGTGTGTGTGATGTGTACGGCTACCTCTCCCAGGAAGTGGCTCTCCTCCTCCTGCACACGGGGCTGGTCCCAGACTGTGATCTCCAGCATGCGCTCTCTGAAGTCCCGCCGGTTCACGTGGGAGTACAGGAAGGTCTGGTTCCACTTGGGCTCCGCACTCTTCTTCACCGTCTTGGTCCGCCGCTTGCTCTTATCACTGGATAGAACAGAGTGCGACAGGGAGTTCAAACACAGGGACTTCTCTAAACCCCTCCCTGACCCCACGTAGACACTGACAGCTACAAGCCACTCAAAATTGAAAACATCAAAAGTAAACATGAATGTTCTTTTGGTCATTTTTTTCTTTTCCCTGAAAAAAGGGATTTAGAGCCCTAGCATGCATAATCCTGATATTTGGCCCGGCTCCAGTCGAGCTTACAGCTCGAGCTGAACAAGGAGTTTGCTGATGTACAGATGACTGATAAGGATGCGAGTTGGAGAGGGTCCCACCTCCTATCGGGCAGGAAGTACATCTTGACGTAGGGGTTCCTGGGTCGTCCGTCGGGGCGGGGAGGCAGGTCTATGGCTTGGAGGACGTTGACGATCAGTTGGTGGCCCACTTTGTCGTACCACAGCTTCACCTGCCCCAACACACACACGGGTTTGGACCTCTTATTGAAAGCGTGCAACTGTCCATCCATGTATGTCTTTATCTACGTTTTTATCTCCATCCACCCATCCATCAAGACAGTGTATCCAACCACCCTCCTAACTTTCCGCCCCCTCCTTCATCCCTCCTTCCTCTGACACTCACAGACAGCTGTCCGGGTAGCACAAGCGGCATCACCCTCAGGCTCCCTGGGCTGGTTGGGGACATGACGGATATAGAGGGGCGCTCCATCTTCTGGGACTCAAAGGAGCTGGAGCCCGCTGGGGGGAAAGGGGGGCAGAGCAACAGAACCTTAATGAATGGAGCCAATACACGGCGACAAGAGCATGGTTACAGATACTTACTGGATTCCAATGGAGGATGGGATGTTTCTGGGATCCGTGGAATATCGCTGTAAGGGGATGTGGAGGAACATATTATCTTGTGTTGTTTTTGGAATATTTGGGATGTGATCTTGGTACAAACACATTGGCAGAATAAATAGACTCATAGCGGCGTACATACTGGCACTGCAAACACACAAACACAAAATGCAACTGTAGACCATTGAGACATGAGGTCATGTCAATCAGCGGCCATTTTGTTCCGTGCCTGACGGGAGTCTACATTCTTTGGATGCATAGAGACGACGTAGGAAGACCAAGGCATATGCACAAACACAAGGACACGTTTTAGGTAAGGAAACAAAGGGAAGCATTGACCATAGGACAGGGTTTTAGAGTAACGAGAAAACACTTGATGTCTAAGTCTTTCTCTGAGGTCAAAGGGCTTGGGAATGCTAGGGGTCATCCATGGGGTCAGGGCTTCACTACTGGAGATTGCAATAGCACACTACTTACTGATAGGCTCTATACACCTTTCTCAAGAAGTTATTGGATATAATTCGATGGATAGATCTTTTGTATGGGGTTGGGGGTGAGGGGGGAGACAAACAATAAGGTACCATATGAGACTAGATTGAGTGAAATAAGGAATACTTAAAAACACATTAAGAGTTAAGCTGTTGTTGCTGCAAAGTCAGTCTTACCCTATGGGTCTGGAAACAACAATCTCAACTTGAGGCTCAGCCTTGGATTCGAGAATGATGTTATACACCTCCTTCTTAGTTGCTCCCGGCAACGACTTCCCGTTCCACTGCAGTACCTCATCACCTGAAAACAAGATGGCCGAAAGACACAGCTGAATCACTGGTCTGCCAGAGGCTTCCTCACAGCACAGCTTTTACCAGGCTATCATAAAAAAAGGCTATCGTTCGTTTCGATGAAACCAACCCACCTGCCCGTAGGTGTCCCACGATGTCGGCCAAGCTTCCTTTCTTGACTTTGGTGATGAAGGCCCCAAGTCTTCCCGTCTCAGTCATCTTCCCACCTACAACCTACACAGACACGACAGAGAAGCTGCGAACTAAACCAGAGAACGTGTTTAAAGTACACTTATAAAACCTCTAGTAATCATGGAGTGGAAGGGACCCTGCACTAATCAGACGGTCCACCATCGTTCATTTTGTCCATTAACTGTCTCTGTGCTATGCCGGGTCAGGGTGTGACTCCGGCAATACAGGGACAAGGGGGTAGCCTCGCTACGAGGACCTTGGGATGTATAAGGTGTCTCCAGACATCCGCCCTCACCTTCAGCCCCAGCAGGGAGCCTGCCTCGCGGGGCATGGCCGACCTCTTGCTCAAAGTGATCCGTCCGATTAGATGATCACCTTCCTTGGACGGCTGCCACGTTACTGGATGCTGCATGAGTGGGTTCAGGGGGGTGAGAGGGAGATCAAAAGGAGAACGGGACAGTGATATAATCTCGTCAGACAGAGAGAGAGAGCGAGAGATTGGGAGGGAGGCAGGGAGAAACAGAGATAGATTGAAGAAAAGAGAGAGAGAGGGGAGGGTGGAATAGAGAAAGGCAGAGGGAATGAAAGACAGTAGTCCAGACAGTAATTGCAAAGTAGATTACAAAGTAGGGACAAAGAACCGTGGCAAAACATTCCCTAATGTTCAGTTTGATTCTTGTCTGGTACATATGATGCTATTCACACTCAGGAGGAAAGCCTAAAATAGCAAACCATAATCTGACAGAATCAGGGAAAGTCATTTGTAATATCAGATAATGTAATCTGCTATGCATATAAACAGATGGAGTGCACGTGTAGTCATTCCCCCGAGCGTGCCTGTCTCTCATTGTGGTAGGTCTGTGTGTGTGTGTGTGTGTGTGTGTGTGTGTGTACGTTTCTGTGAAGGATTTGGTCAGGTTGAGTTGTTGGGTGAACACGCATGTGTGTCAGTAGGGTGTGTGTGGGAGTGTGCCTGTGTGTTGGTAGGGTGTGTGTGGGAGAGTAGGTGTGTGTCGGTTGGGTGCGTGTCGGAGTGTACGTGTGTGGTATAAAGCTGAGGCAGCATCGTCAGGACCTGAATCTGTCAGTTTCTCTGGAAACTTACATGCCACACAGCAGGATCTAGGGGATAGCAGTCCCAGTCACCTGCAGGGAGAGAGAGTAGAAAGTGGAGAGTGAAAAGTGAAAAAGTTGAATGAGAAATGAAAAGAAAAAAAACGGATGTGAGGTTCAATGAGCAGAAGACAAAGAAAAAGGAAGAAACTAAAAAAGGTTATATATATATATATATATATATATATATATATATATATATA
>JAVQJS010124153.1:0-13131 GCA_036024795.1 Galaxias rostratus | reverse complement strand
GTCCTGGCACCACGTTGCCAAGGCGCTGACCTCATCTCTGTAGGCAGTCTCATCGTTGTTGGAGATGAGACCCAGGATGGTGGTGTTGTCTGCAAACTTGAAGATGACATTGGAGCTGCATGTTGCAACACAGTCGTGTGTGAACAGGGTATACAGGAGGGGACTGAGTACGCAGCCTCGAAGGGCTCCGGTGCTCAGGGTCAGTTTAGAAGATGTGAGGTTACCCATTCCTACAACCTGGGGTCTGCCTGTCAGAAAGTCCAGGATCCAGTTGCAGAGGGAGTTGTAAAGACCCAGGTTTCTGAGCTTGGGAACGAGCTTAGCAGGCACAATTGTGTTGAATGCTGAGCTGTAGTGTATGGGTATGTTTGCGCGCACGCGCTCGTGCGTGCGTACACCTCAATGAACCTGAGAGCAGGGTAACATTGATTTACAAATCAATTAGAATCAATGCCATTTGTCAAGTTATGTACATTTTTTTAACTGAATTGTTTACAATGGAGCCTTGTCACTTTTAAAAGCAATAATTATAGTCAAACAACGTGCAATACAAAACCCAGATAACAAATAATATATATAAATAGTGTTGTGCTGGCACTGTGCAAATATTAAAGCAATACCGTCATTACATTGTTTTCTTATAGCTTAATCTCTACAATGGAAAACTGTTGATTTGTATTTAAAAAAACACAACTTTTTTTGTACATTACCAATAACAACAAAAAAAATCGCCCTAGTGAATAAGAGATGCGTCCCCTATCAAACTTACAAACCTTTAAAATGTAGTTTACGGAGGTATTTCCAAAGGCACATCTTCTCATAAGATGGGAAAAAAGATTTTTACCTTGACACCAGACATTAAAATGTCCCTTCCTTCATTGATAGTGGAGGACAAAATTGACACTTTTTTGGGGGGGGGTGTTCCCAAGACATTACTAGGCAAGTTGCTTATTTCGGCAGAAATTTCTCCCCATCAAAAGGGGCTTCCTCATTCTATTCAATTGAGGTAGCCCATTGGAGGGGAGGTTAAATTTTAAGTTGTATTTGATAATATGTGCTACAGGGAAGCCTACCTACAAGTTGCCGTCCCAAGATTGTTTTACTTTTTAGCGATTGACTTAAAACAAATTTCCCTTGGCTTTCATCTTCCTATTTTATGTAGATTTTTTCCTGCTCTGAGTTTGTGAATGTCTGTGTAATTTGTTGCCAATGCCAGGCCATTACTGTATAATTTGAATTTAGTCTTCCTATTGCAACTACATAACATCAACGCTAGATGGTGGTATATGCCCATGAAATCCCTCTCGCCATTCATTTCAATAGGGCCAGAAAACAATGAAAACAAACAATAAAAAGATATAACAAGTGTAAACCGATAACGTAATTGTATGTAAGCTGAACGGACCGCATTACCCAAGACATGTGGGCACTGGAAAGGAATCTATTGGATCACAACTATGGGCATTGATAAGGGGCCAAAAATAAGTCTAATAATATGACTTTATGGTAAGAGTTTATGCTGCATCTGATGATGCATCACATTATAATATATTTAAAAAGGCCACCTCAGCGGTACTTCTGTGCAGTTACTCATATCAGCCACAAGGTAGTGTTCATTAGATGTCCAAAATAGTTGCCTAGTGATACTGTACCAAGCTTGTTCTTTTAAGGTTCAGTCACACGCTGTGGCTGTTGACCTGACATAACCAGAAAGGTAATTGGCTGTACTCATTTGCAGGCATTATCCAATCGGTTTGCTGTTTGACCTACACACTTCCAACTGTGCCCTGCCCTGGAACATCACAGTTCATTTTACGGTATGTCTCTACGCACAGGCTTATCGTGACCATACTAGACCTCTGGTAATGTCATAAGCTTACACTTCCTGAAAAGTACCATCTGTTTAATTTTAGTTGGTAGTAATTAATCAATTACTTGTGACAATGCGTGAACACATGCCAGCCAGGATGTCTGAGTTATAACAGCTGATACAATGCAATGTTACAGAAAATAGAAAGGCAAGGTACCTTAAGAGGAGGAGTTTCATTGTGATTTTTTTCTATCTTGTTTTTCTTGTTCACACTCCTAAAACAATGTTTGTTTTTTTACATTGCCTGATGTGTGTAATACATGGGAAATGTGAAAGTCAGTTAGCACAGTGGAGAATAATTCCACTCAACGATAATGATAATGAACAGTTGTTTGCATTGCTGTGCTTTGCTCCTATTAGAATTTTCCTGAGCGTGACCTTCTCCATTGCCAGTCCAATTCTGTTATCGAGGCCCATTTCATGTCCTGCATCAAGGAGGCAGACACACTAAAACACAAGGGACAGGTCATCAACGACATGCAGAAGAAGGACCACAAGCAGCTATGGATGGGCCTTCAAAACGGTGAAACACAGTACACAGGCACACAAATAAAGCCGCACATATTATTCTGGTGTAACACACAGCAAATTGTTAGATCTAACAGTCCCATTGGAATTAGCAGTAGACCAGGCATACAAAAGAAAGAAAATGCTATTGCAGAGGCTGAGGCAGAACAATGAAAGTTGGGGAACAAAGGTGTGTCCTGTGGACTTTGGAAGACAAGGATTTGTTGCAATATCAACAACCAAACAAATGGAGGAATCTGAGATCTGCGGCAAATAATTGCCCCAGACTATACACTCTGTCGGATATAGCAGAAAGAAGTAGCCAGTAGCTGTAGCTGAAAAGGAAGGCTCTTATGTGGACCCCAGAAAGTGGTTTTGTCTCAGGGGTAAGGTAAAAAAAGGTTTTGACTGCTGAGCTTCATTCACCAAGCCTGCAGGAACAGAGTAGGGATGTCAATGATATCTTGTTAAAGTGATACTTTGCCAGCATGATCCATACACATTATTGACTTAAATTGGTAGGTGAATATAATGATGGAGATGTGTTTGTGTGGCCATTGACATAATGGCGGCTCTGTTTCCCCAGATAAGTTTGACCAGTTCTGGGCCATCAACCGTAAGCTAATGGAATACCCCAGTGAGGATGGAGGCTTCCGCTACATCCCCTTCAGGGTATACCTGGTAAATACTTTAACCACCTCTCTTTCTCTTTAGGGTTATACCTGCTACTCTACAAACCTCCCTTCTTCCTCTAGGGTATACCTGGTAAATACGTTACCCACCTCCCCTCTTCCTCTTTAGGGTCTAGCTGAGAAATCCCTTACCCACAGCCCCCCTTCCTCTTTAGGGTATACCAGGTCAAAACGTTACCAACCTCACCTCTTTCTCTTTAGGGTGTACTTGCTACTGTACCCACCCACCTCTTCCTCTTTAGGGTATGCCTGCTGCTATACCCACCCACCTCTTCCTCTTTAGGGTCTACTTTGTAAACCCTCTCATTCAAGGATACAATACGGTGATCAGGTTTTCCATGATTCAAAGAGAATTAAGTGAACGGAGCTGGCAACTAAAAAATAATAGAATCCTATTGTGCCCAAAGATCTGTGCTGTTGAGGAGATAGCTGTTTGTATCATTTCATAAATACAATGCTTCATCAGCTTATCAACCAAAAGTTATAATAAAAAAATGGTCTTTTTTATAGTTATTTTAAAGGAATTTTCTTATTTCTTATGTTTATTTACTTCCAATGATTTTTGTTTTTTTGTGATGCCAATTCTAAATTCACACCTTTATGAAGTGTAAATAAATACCAGTTAATTAGGACCAGAGTACTCGTACTCATAAATTCCAAATTTTTCTAAATACAGGACATTTTTCAATCATAATCATTATGAAAATAGAAATTCTCTTTGTTCTTTATCTTAAATTAAAATTTGATATATTACCAGTTGCTGTGCTTGAACATTTTAAGTTTTATTGCCAGTATTTTAGAATGTCTTAAAGTGCGTTTAGCCAAATCCTATATGGGATGACAAATAAATGTACTGTATGTGAAACTTAACGGTGATAGTGAAATATTAACACCCTTTAAGTGGTTTGCAAATGACTCTTGGTGTCGTTGCATAGCTTCTGTTTTCCATGTTGAGAGCTTATGAATTAACTTCTTCCGGGTACTCCGGTTTCCACCCACAGTCCAAAAACATATAGGTTCATTGGTTACTCTAAATTGTCCATAGGTCTCGCCCAAAGTCTGTTGGGATAGGCTCCAGCCCCCCGTGACCCTGAATAGGATAAGCGGTTCTGACCGCTTGTATTTTCAAGATTTTTGTTTTGCGGCTTTTTACATGCATAGACATAAGATAGAAACACCTAATATTTCCCATAGATGGTGCTATATACCTACCGGTAAGTAGGTTAGCTGAATCATTCATTTATTTTCTGCCAAGCAACATGAAATGCGTTTCTTGTTACAAAGCCATTTGTTCCAACATATGTGTTAGACATTGACAAGGCTTGAAGTTATGCTTTTTACTTGAAATTATAATTTTTGTCCGTCAAATAATCAATTTACAGCAGCACCTGAATAGGGTTGAGCTCTGGTGACTGCGCTGGCCACTCCATTTTAGACCCGAATAGTTCTTGCAGTTTGGAGCAGATTTGGTGCTTTGGTTCGTTGTCCAGTTGTAGGAGGAAATTTCCTCCAATGGAATGCATAGGGTATGGCGTGTAGTTTTTACCTTGTAATCTCCCACATTGCCTGCACCAAAGCACCCACAGACTGTCACATTTCCTATACTGTGTTTGACAAAAGCCATCTAGCAATCCTCCAGCTTCTTAATTTTTTCTGTGTCTCAAAAACGTCCTGTGTGCTCCATATACCTCAAGTTTGTGTTTTACAGGCCTTTTTGAGACTGTAATCGAATCCACAAATTCTGGATAATCGATTGAAGGCAAATTTTATTGTTTCTTTTGTCAGTGCAACTATTTTTAGCTTTGTTAGCCAGACTACACAAGATGTTCTAATGATGAATTGACTTTTTATCACAGTAGACTTGAATTAGCTTACACAATGTGCTATTGGAACACTGGAGGGATAATTGCTGAAAATGGGCCTCTTTTTGCCGTCTCTATCTAATAATAGTAATCTATCACCAGCGTTGGACAAGTTCCTCATGATTTATAATACCACACTATTTACGTATTACATCTTTAAAAAGTAATTCTGTTACTTCACTTTGCTATCGAAAGTATATTACTGTATTACTTTCCCTAACGGAATCCCCCTTATTGAAACAATAATTAACTTGACAGGAATAGCTAGTTTGACGTTTCCTTACAAACATGTTTACCCATTTTATAAATCCATTCAGAATTAACTTCTGAAATATTAATTTGAAAGGATTGAATCAGATTACAGCTCTCGATTAACCTCATTAGGCAACGGAGTGTCATGATGGATGAGCTACAAATATGAGTTGGCTTTATATATACATCTATAAATTATTATCCTGTTAAGTTCACTGTATAATTTAAAAATATAGGCCTATACGTTTATATTTTAGCGTATCATGATTTTAGACACGTATCTGATGGCCTACATCAGCTTTAGCATAATAGGTGTCTGTAGGCTACTAACATTTTAGAACCTGGTGCCCGTGTCCTAAAACGACACGAAAACTAAGTTATTTGATGCGATTGCTGTTTTCAGAATACAACTCTTAAATAATGTAGCCTTTATTTAGGTAAACTACTCTAGAATATGTAAAAACAATGCGTTGTGTCACGTGAGGTTTTGGCTTTCTGTTAGTTACAACTTGGCCAATGGAAAAACTTCTTTTGACATTGCTTCTTAGAAAAACTGCCAATGTATACATTTGTTTTTGTAAATGAGCGTTTAGTAAGTTATACATTCGGAATATTTCATGGTTGACTTAAGAGAATCAGAAAACGCTTTTGCTTTGAAAACTACGACAATTGCAGCATTTTATATTGGTGCCATGCATACTCTGAATATTTGGACTATCACCATCCCTAACTTAGGGCTTTCAACTTACTATTCCTTTTTGACTGCCAAAAAACTGACGAATGTCACGTCTTCCGCTTTCTTATGTCAACGAATGAAATCTGAGGTAAATAAAGGAGAAAACTGTTTTTTAATAGAAGCAATGCGTACTACACTTGGGATAGGAATCTTATATTCTTCAGTAACACATCGATCTTAAACCACATGAGTGCATCAACTACTGAATACAAAGTGTGTACAAGACTGTCTTGTTCAATTGAGCAAATAGCTGATTCATCAGCAGGTTAACTACTGGACTACTTTTGATAATAACCCTATCTTCTTCAAACACTAAGTGGACTCAAAGCAGCTACTACTGGGGCTAGCAAAACTTAATTTCCCTGCCGGTCTGTTCTGTACTTTCGCCAGATATATAGCAAGATTACTAATGATTCCACCCTTTCACGCACTATTCTTATTGCGCTAGTAACAAGCGTTTTAGCATCAATCTAAGTGAATTCTAAGCGTACTTTTGAAGGTGTTTTCTGTTCTGTGTTGTCTCCGCCAGTAGGTTTGGGCAAGGTCTATCTCAGTGGACGGTGTTACAGTGTGCCAAGGAAAGAGCTGCAGTTGCAGTAATGTTCTAGTAATGTTTCTTTGTGAACGATTCGTTAATTTTGATCCAATCTTTAAAGTTACTCAGGACTAACGAGTTTCAAGAATAATATGTTCATTTTGGTGGCTCGTGCGCAACAACAGTTGTGTTCGAGTTACGGATGGGCATTTTAGGCCCTGTCTTTATTCGAATATTTTATAATAATAATAAAACATATTTGGTGTAATCGATTTTATTTCACTTGCTATAGCGCGATTGTAATGGTGCCTGAAAGGCGTTCAATAAACATTTTTGTTTTTCAATTCCTGACAATGTTTTCTTTGACCTCCGAGCTGAGAGTCTGCGTCATAAATCGAATGTGTTTGTATCGGTTGTCCAGCAGCATTGAGCGTTTTAGTGCCTTCAGTTGGCGCGCTGCCTGCACACTTAAACTTCTTGATATGGCGAGCAGGGAAATTGTATTTAATGCTATCTAATTTCTTTCGACGTTATAAATATTTTAATGGCATTGGTGTATACGTTATGTATGTCCTAATCAAAACAGTTTGTAAACAGTATGTAATCAAAACGAATGCCAATGAATGACATTTAAATTAACTAAAATATAAACAAATACTTTCAGCTATATTCGAATACCGACATGATTTAGAATAATCGTGGCAATCCCAAGTCGTAGTCATTCGTTAATTTCGTTCAGGACAGGTTTATTGCAGGAAACAGAAAGGAATAGGTCAACCCTAGGTTGGGTCTTAGGTCTGAGTCGTTTGCAAAAAAATGTACGTGACAAGCAATTAGGCTCAGTATAGGAAAGAGATAAGAGAAGGTGAAAAGCTCCAATGGGTTTTCAAACCTACTTTGTTCGTTACATGATATATAGGCTTGGCTTTGAAAGTAGATGTTTTGTTTTCATGGTTATGGTATGTCACCATTACTCCGTTGTTGATCATGATAATCAAGTCCCCTAAATTGATCTCCTTGATTTTTTGGATTATTACATGTCATTTTAAAGGCATTAGCCCCACCCCAAACTCATTTAACAAAAAGACATAAAAGATAAATAAATTTTACTGAATGAGAGCTAAAGAACAACGTCACTAAATTTAACCGATCTTCCCATCACTAGTTTGAAGTTTAAACAACTCGTATCTGCAAGAAATGTGTCTCCATGACCTTTCCGACTCAACCTGACCCCTTACATTGTGACTGACCTACGTTGATCTAAAAACGTCTTCATAAAACAGACTATCGACAGAAATAAAATCTTTACAAAATATGTAAATTTGTCACACCAAACTGCAGAGTGTTATTGTATACACAGTATCTTGACTGTGAGCATTTGCGGTTTTGTTAATTTTGTGTATTTAAATCTACACATCAGCTCAGTGGCACTACAATTTTTGCCACATGTGAATGTTTTAAAGACTATCAACATTTTCCGACCTTGCTCGTTGGTCCAGCAATAACAGTAACATGACTGTGTGTTGTTTTCAAGTACACCGAAGCGTTCCATTACTATTGCCACGCCTAAATATAATCTTAAATCCTCTGGCATTTCTTAATTTGCATAGCTGTCTTTGGGAACGGGAATCCAGTAGCACATTAGCCTAGCCATCCAAGATAGTCAGCCATGACTCAGGTGAAATTCCCCTGAAAGCATGGAGAAGCTCTTACGTGTTGCCCTAAGGGACTGGAAAACCTTAGCTGTCAGACTGCGGGGGAAAGCTTACATTGGTCCAATAGTTTACAATTTGCATAAGTCCACCCGAATGTGAGTTGATGGTACTCATTCCCTCTGACTAAGGCTCAAGTTATATGGAGTGCTATTTTTCAGTACTCTGCTGTCAGCTGAAACAGTTAGCTTAATTTAAGAAGGACTATTGTTAAGTATGAAGTTTAGATTGTGTTCTGTTATATTATTAAATCGACTTAAATCGGCAAATATTGTAAAGAAGAGTTTGTTGGCCTTTTGTCAATGTATGCAGTGATATGGGCAAGGTAATATTCAATCAATCAACTGTTACCATATGTGAATGGAAACAAAATCTCAATCTATAAGTAATTTTACAGCTCCACCAAAATAAATGTATTTAGCAGGTCATAAAGCAGGCCTACTGGACTGTAAAACAGTGGGGTTTCCAACCGCAGACACCATGCGCAACAGGAATTGTCTAGACAGAAAGTTCTGTTGTGTGATGCAAAGTCTCATCTGGTACAGAATTGACCAACAATAACTATGTAGCTGACCTGGACCCCCCCTCCCTCAATCTTTTTGTACATAACAAATGCTGCTTTTGATCACTTCCGTATGCTCTGTTGATCACGAAAAATAAAAAGGTTTGAAAGCCTAGGGCATTGTTTTGTGTGTGTGTGTGTGTGTGTGTGTGCGTGTGCTTGTGCTTGCATGCATGTGTGAGCAAGTTCACTGTGATGTAGAACAGTTATTGCTTGCTTGTCTGCTGGTAACCTGCTTCAAATGTGACAGCATTCAGTGATTCAAAGTGCCGATGGCAAAAAGTGAAAATTATAATGCATGTTTTACAGACTCCTTACCGTGTTGCTCTACAGGCCTTCTTTTTTCCTCTGTGACTAAATATTTGCTCATGAACTTCATTCTATACCTACCACTTAAACTAGACAAGCCGTTGCTTTTATAGCTTCTCAGATACCAGTATGTCATGTATGTAAATGAGCACGGGCTGACTCATCTAACAAGGATGTTGGAGTTAGATGTGTGTCATACCACAGAATAGGTTAAAAGGTATACATTTTGTCACAAGAAGATCTTTGACTGCCATGATATTGTTAGAGAAAATATACAATGAAACGGATAGCTTCTTGTACATCTCCAGCATTGATGGGACCAGCATTGATGGGACCTTTTAAAAATAGTTAGTATTTTGCTGCTGTAAGGAGACATTAATTAACCATAAATTATATACAAATACTGTGAAAATACACAAAACTCAACATTCTCAAACTCAACAAAATTTCCTTTTAAAAGCAAAATAGGAATAGGCTACTTGACCACTCGGAAACACTTTATGAATGCATGGGTGGATGTGTGTGTGCGCCTCTGCCACTGCTTGACAGTCAATTAAGTGGAGTGAATCCACATATGCAATTAGGCTATGGGTTGAGTTCCTCGCCTTTTCGCAGCCAGGGAAAGCAAGTCTCATTTCACCCGAGCTCCCCTGAAGATGGCCGGCTAATGACGCTGGCTTCTCTGTGTCACCATGTGGTGCCCTGCCAGCTTTAGTGTCAGGCCAGCTCAAAAGAAAGTGTCCCTATCCAAGAGTATCGCACTTCTCTCCCGCTCATCAGTGGCCTCCTCCTTGTATGTTGCCCGTGTCAATTATTCATGTTGCTTTGAAAAATTAAACAAAGTAGGTGTCACTTATGGCACTCTCTCCACTCCGCCTGGTGGGATGATCCTTCATGGCCGCTACACTTCCTCTCAGTGAGTCAGTCTTTCTGGAAACCCAAGCCCTGGCTTCACGCCTGTCCAACCACCTTCCCTACACCTTTCTTGGCGCCTGGCGGTGTGTAGTTACAGATCGGCTATCTGAGCCCCATCGCCCACAGTTTTCTTTTCACAGCCACCCTGATTAGTTCCTATTGTGTGTCCAGCTTGTTGGTCCCCTCGGACACAGATAGGGTTAGGTGTCCCCTCAAAGGCCAAGTTGTCATTGTATACTTATAGACATTCTAATGAAAGTTAAGGGCATTCTGATGACTATAGAGTTTTAGATTGAGAAATATGGTGTGGCTCTGTCACTTTGGAATACAAATACGGAGAGTAGTTATACCACAGCACCAGAAAGCCTGCATCAATGACCTGACTGAAAGGATTGTGTTTGATGAAGTGCCTTATTTCTCCTATTATAATGATGGACTGCTTTTTTTCCAATGATACTGATATGTCCTGTCCCTCTTAGTTTAGGACACACTCTGAGTCAGTATGGGAGCAACATGCTGGTCTGTCTACTAGATGAAGGAATGTACACAACTTCCTAGGCCATTTTATTATTGGCTCATGGCAGCGATATCTGATTTTGACAAAATATGCTCTTTTGACAACTCTCAATCCACAACAAGGAGTCTATTAGTTGGTATGTTGCAATCTTCTGACTTATTTTTGTGTAACATTTCCCAAATTATAAATGTATTGTTTGAAAGTGATCTTATGAGGCCCCAATCACAAGGTAACGAAGGTAGTTTGGCCTGACAATCCAGAAGGTTGTACAATTAAAATTTCGTTTGTATGCAAATAAGTTCCTTTGTTAGTAAATAGTCAAAATAGCCTAATTTGAAAGTTAACCTGTCAGTGTTTCGGGCTTCCCCCTAGGTGCTGGTGGAGGGTATATGATACTTGCTTACAACTTCCTCCAACTGATTCGTCATGCCAGTGTCTCTCTTTTCCTCACAGACAATGAGTGACAGACCCTTCATCCAGAAATTGATTCGCCCCATCTCGCCCGAGGGCCACACAAACACCCTTGGGGACCTGCTGAAAGACGCGTACCCGGCCGCCGTAAGCCATGATGGTATGAGCCCAGCCGGCGCACACACAGACGACATAATAGTATTTGCATTGATGTTTAACGCACCAGATCCCCATACCTCTTCCAAACAAACCCACAGTTTTGCTGAGAAAATAAAACAGACGGAAGCAACCTTGTCTTCACCTCCTCAAAGATAGTTGACTGTTCACGTGAGGAAGTGAGGAGCAGAAGTAGCTTTCTAGGTTTTCTGTATTTACAAAATGAGATAAGGAATTAAAGAGATTCTGGCTTGAAGATAAATCCCCAGCCAAGGGTCGGGGTGGTAAAATAGGGGCGCCCTCAAAAAGTGAAAAGAAGCAAGCTGGGGCCAAGAGTAAGGGGTCTAGATTGAAAAGTAGAGTGGGTGAAGGAGACAGGAGGGAGAGGGGGAGTGTCTGCCTGAACAGCTAGGGGCGTGCTGAGGAAGTACAGGAGATAAGGAAACAATGAACCTCACAGATAGAGGGCCTGCAGGAGCCTTACCTACCTGCATGGTGGAGCTAACCAGCGCTCGTGGTCCCCTGGGACTAGGCTCCAGCGTTGTGTGTGTGTGTGTGTGTGTGTGTGTGTGTGTTTTGTGGGGGGGGGTAATACCTGTGGTGAAAGTGGTGCTCTGTAACCGTTGACTTTGTTTTGCTTGCCTGTCTTCCTGGTCCTGTAGATGTGTGTATTAGATAATGAGAATCATAGTGGTGTGTTTTGTTCAGTGCCACTGGCTCCTCCTTGGAAACTTGAAGGCGGCATTGTTCGTGACACAGTTCTTAGAGCCAGCCTACCGTTTTCCCCGGAGACCTATCGGATAAAGCTGTCTGGACTCCACTCCCTGTGATGTGTTCAACATCAAACAGTTTCCTCTGTTTTGTCTTGAAGGTTTGGTATGACCCTTCAGGGATCAAGCAACAACTATTACGTTGAACCAATTGCTCCAAACAGGCGGGGGTGGCTCTGTTAAAGGGGAATTCCAAGCAAATGGAGGAATCAGATGAGTCGTAGGAGAGTGATGGTCCGCCCCACGCCTGAAGAATGCACTGACTGCGTGTCTTTCTGATTAGTGGTCAGCTCGCTGAGTGGGCGCTTGGACGCACAAATTTGTGTTTAGTTAGACCCAGGTGTGTTGCACATGCTTCAATAGAGTTAACCGATACTTGCGTTAGAACTCTTGTTCTTTCACATCAGGTCTGATGACATATAAACTGGTCGTATTTTTAAGCCAGAATATTCCCGGAAACGTGGACTGTGAAGCGATAACTGATCAGAGAAGTCCCCCATGTGTAGATGAGAGAAGCCCTAGCCTCACTACAGGCCCGCCTCCTCTTCCGCAGACACAGCAAACTCTGAGACTGTGCTAACCAGCTGCAGTCTCATCATCACCAGGCACTACCGCCTCCGCTTTAAAAAAGTGTTGGCTCACTTTCAGTAGGCTAGAGGGGGTGTTAGAGTTTCAATATCTGTTTGTAAATGGACTACTTTGCTTTGTGTGTGTGTGTGTGTGTGGGGGGGGGGGGGGGGGGTGTGGGTGGAAGTGGGTTGCATGTTGGGGGTAACACTAGGTGTAAAAGACAGGGGAATTTTGTGACCTGACAATTCTCTGGAATGACTAGACCTCATAATTGATGCTATCAGTACACTTTCAATATACAGTAGTTAAGATGTCCTAAACCCGTGAAATGTGTGTGGAGGAGGCGTGCCTTTTTGTGTCACTCACTCTCAGCTGGGCACAGTTGACTTTGGTTCGCGGACACTTTTCTTGCTCTCTTGGCCGGCCTCAGTGCATGCTTTAGCTCAAGCACCAATCAGACATGGGATTGCGGTCCATCTAAGTAGAGGTTAGCTACGCTCAAGTAACAAAACATCATGTCTTGGCTAGCAGTGGTGCCATAACTAACCACAAGCATGTGTGTGTGTGTGTGTGTGTGGTGTGTGTGTGTGTGTGGTGTGTGTGTGTGTGTGGTGTGTGTGTGTATGTGTGTTGTGTGTGTGTGTGTGTGTTTGTGTGTGGTGGGTGTGTATGTGTGTGTGTGTGTGTGGTGTGTGTGTGTGTGTGTGTGTGTGTGTGTGTGTGTGGTGTGTGTGAGTGTGTGGTGTGTGTGTGTG
>JAVQJS010124152.1:0-11464 GCA_036024795.1 Galaxias rostratus | reverse complement strand
ACTACCCACTGGATTTAAGATTTAGCAGCTAACTACCAACTGGGTTAAGATTTGTTTCTGTTTGATGCTATGTCATATTCGATGCACAATGAAATGTAAAATACTTTGTAAATATGTTGTGCTCCAGATAATTCCAATTCATCTGAATATTACAGCTAGCAGCTAACTACCCACTGGATTTAAGAGTTGGTAGCTAACTACCAACTGGTTTTAAGAGTTAGCAGCTAACTACCTACTGGCTTAGATTTGTTTCTGTTTGATGCCATGTCATATTCGATGCACAATGAAATGTAAAATACTTTGTAAATATGTTGTGTTCCAGATAAATGTCTGAATGCTGTTATAAATTATCTTATGATGTAAAATTATTTAATTAAAACATGAAAAGAGTTAATGACACAGACTGACGATGTCTTTCTTTGATTCTAAAGTATTCAGTGTCCATCATAGATTATCTTAATGGTGGCAATGTCTTGTTCTTCTGCTGATCGGTCACTATTAAGTTCATAATTTGAAGCAGAAAAGAGACTTGAGTTGACTTTGAAGACCCATTCGGAAATTCTCTGGTCTGTGTAGTATTCCTCGTCCTTTAGGCAAAGCGAGGCCTTACTAAAGCAGGGAGATTCCGTTTCAAAGGCTGAATCACTTGAGGAGGAGGAATGCGTGTGTGGTTGTATCTTGTTGAGGCTTGCACACAGACGGCTCCTGTCCGTCACCTCTCCACTGTGGTTGGCACGGCGACTGCTGGCATCCATCTCTCCTCTCCTTGTTGGATGCTTCAGCGGCTCTGATGTGGAGGGTTCTTTTGGCTCGCCTCCTAACGCCTCTCGTACACAATCCAGCCCAGTAGTGCGTTCTGAATCCACCGCCCGCTCTTTGTCGATAGCAGCCGCACTGCCACCGGCTAAACTACATTTCTTCAGCAGTTGAAAACCTTCTTGTCGCCTAGTAACCAACACAGTGAGCACAGCGTGCTCCGTAGTGGGCAGGGAAGCCTGCGGGTGTTTAGGCAGAAGTGTGCCTCCACTGCGTCCTGGTGGGTTGAAGCGCACCACTTGGCCAGCTATGACCTTTGACCTGTTGATGGGCGGCAGGGGCAGGCTGTGAGTGACAGCTGCAGAACTAGCCCGTCGTGGTTTGTTGACGACGAAACACCTGGAACGGGTCGTTAGCTCCAGAGGTCGGGCGAGGTTTGCTGTGTGTGTAGCAAGTGGCCGAGCTGTCTCTGTGCGCGTGACCCCGGGCCTTCCAATCTTCAGGGCCTTCCCCTCCAAGCACTGGGGTGTCCTCTCTCTCCCATCCCCCCATCTGAACGTCCCATCCCTGTATGAGTCGCCCCACGCCTGTTTCTTCTGAAACACTCGATTACATTTCATATTTAAGGTAAACTGAAAGCGCTCATCTTGTCCCAGGTAGTCCCTCCGTGACACACAGAACGTGTGTGCGACTGCTCCTGTGGTTTTATACCACTGACTCCCTCACGCCGCCTCCCTGTAGGCCTCACAAAGCAGACACACGATCTGTAACAGGACCCCTTGTCTTTTCTTGTTCGCCTGTCAGTACCAACCTCTCTCACAGGTGAAATTTAAAGAGGCGTGCATTCTGGGCACTTGGAAAAGTTGTGATATGTCATTATCCGGTAAGCCAGCCTATTGTTTCTTGCTGGTCTTAGTTGTACAGGTTTAAAGCTTTGTGGCAGCGTCCCTCTGTGTTTCAAGTAGGCCACACGAGAAGGGATTCACACAACCCACAATGTCGGACTCAGGCAACAAAGAGGCTGCAACGGACAGGCTACAACAAAGAGGCTGCAAGGGAAAGGCTACAACAGAGAGGCTGCAACGGAGAGGCTGCAACGAAGAGGCTGCAACTGAAAGGCTACAACCGAAAGGCTACAACAGAGAGGCTGCAACCGAAAGGCTACAACAGAGAGGCTGCAACAGAGAGGCTACAACCGAAAGGCTACAACCGAAAGGCTACAACAGAGAGGCTGCAACTGAGAGGCTGCAACGGAGAGGCTGCAACGGCATTTTCAGACTTTTTACCGGACTTTATTGTTTTTTAAATATTAATTAGGGAATCGGAAATGGTTGAATAATGCAGCATATAGCCGCTTCATTCCACTGGGCCATTTGAAGAAACAGACTAGTTACAGAGTTAGCTAATTACTGTGTATTAGATAAACCACGTTTCCTTGTAAACCAAGTAAAAATAAATGTACCAAACAGATTATTTGTTTTAAACTGGGTGAACTCGACGTAAGAGTTCATTTTTTAATACATATTCTTTAAACAATTTCCATTTCATGTAGTACACACAGTTTCTACTTGCTTGCTTCAGTTCAACGAATCAGAAAGCCTTCGTATGGTGACAGTCCAAAGGGATTCAAACATCCAGACATGTTCTCAACCCTACAGAAGCGCTAGTTTGTTTAAATTTGGTTTGTGGCAGTCAAGTTATTAATCTAGATTTTATAATTGTTGAACACAATCTGAACGGGAGTAGAACTAACTCCTGTCCTGACATTCTTCAAAGTACCGAAATAATAAGAATCAACTTTGTTGTTGTTGTGTGGGAGGACCTGGCGTGGTTTAGGGGGTGTTGAAGCGCTTGGTTCGGGTAAGGGGCAGCCCCACTACCAGGTGACACTCAGGTTGCCCATGTCGGCACACAGGTCAGTCTTGGACGGGTAGACCACCTTTAGGTTTCCATCGGAGTCCTCCGTGCGGACCTGCTGGACGGTCAGCTCTCCGGAGCTCGGAGCGTCGGGGGCCTGATCGCCAGGCCCGTCTCCCTCCCCCTCTGAGCCGGCCTCCTCTCGGTGCTCCAGCGTGAACCTGTTCAGCTCCGCCATTTTCTGTCAGGAACAAAGGCCGGGTTAGACTTCTGGTCATGGGCAGACAGACTTGGCTACATGATCTCTATCTGACTATCGAATATTAAATGAATTATTATTAATTATTATTATCTATCTATCTATACCATCTTTCTTTATTCCGAATCTACAGCGATGAACTTGGTTAATGGAACAACCACACGTCCATCTGGAGATTAAAATATTCAGTTATGGGGGATTGGATCTGTCCCCGTGGTAACGACAGAGGAGTGTCATATCTAGGCTGGTGCACGCTACAACCCAATCTCACAAGTCTCAGAATTTTTTTTAATTCTCCAGTCACATCAATTAACAATCACTCACTGCTGAAATGTTAGATTCTTATATATATATAAACATATCTCCCAAACGTCAAATCCGAGCTATGAACATTTTATTTTAATAAACTATTCTGAATTCTCAAAAATCCCAAATTGACCTCCCAAAGCACATGCTTCTCTATATTCAAACTGCTTTACAACATTCTCTGAAATAAAAAAAAGAACCATAGCAATGTAGGAGCTATTTACAATCAATACGTTCCATAAAAATATCCTTGTCTATTGCTGTGTTGAAAATTGCCTGTTGATAGAACTCGTGTGTGCGTGCGTGTGTGTGTGTGTGCGTGTGTGTGTGCATGCCGCCTCTTTGTGTGTGTGTGTGTGTGTGTGTGTGTGCGTGCTGCCTCTTTGTGTGTGTGTGTGTGTGTGTGTGAGTGTGTGTGTGTGTGTGTGTGCAACAGACTGGACCCCACTGGCTCTAAGGTTGCAGCTGTATTGTGAGCCGTGCTTTTCGTTAGTGACACTGTACACCAACAGCACCAGACCAGGATGAGCTCACTTCTTCCACTGATTGGCCCTAGGGGTCGCCAGGGGTCAGAGCAGCCCGACACCCAGAAAACAAGCGCACCTCTCACTCCGATAGACCCAGCAGACACAGCCTGTCTCTCTGATTCTTCTCTGTGTTTGGTTCAAGTTATGAATCAGAAGCACAGTTTAGCACAATGCCCCATTATGACAGAGACTACAGCACAGTTTACTACAATGATCCATTATGACAGAGGCTGACTGACGCACAGCAATGATCCATTATAACAGAGACTACAGCACGGTTTACCACAATGCCCCATTATAACAGAGGCTGAGCACAGCAATGATCCATTATAACAGAGGCTAAGGCACAGTTTACCACAATGATCAATTATGACAGAGGATGAGCACAGCAATGATCCATTATGACGGAGGCTAAAGCACAGCAATGATCCATTATGACAGAGGCTGCAGCACAGCAATGATCCATTATGACAGAGGCTCAGCACAGCAATGATCAATTATGACAGAGGCTGAAGGACCTTTTAGAACAATGATCCATTATAACAGAGGCTGAGCACAGCAACGATCCATTATAACAAAGGCTGCAGCACAGCAATGCTTTATTATGACAGAGGCTGAGGCACAGTTTACCACCATGATCCATTATAACAGAGGCTCAGCACAGCAATGATCCAGTACGACAGAGGCTGAGGCACAGTTTACCACAATGAGGGCATCCATGACGTCTTTGCAGGTCTGCAGGCTGGTGGAGCTGGTCACCTCCAGAAACAACTCCTTAGTCGTCTTCCTTATCTGAGAGAAACACATTTAAAAAGGAGGATTAGATTAACAATCATTTAAGGAAAAGACGTGAACATTGGGAAGAGTAATCAACTACACACACATCTGTACTTGTGTTTGATCTTCAACAAAGTAGTGTCTAAATGGTTCTGTCTGGAGTCTAAACTTTAATATGTAAAGCTGACTGTCAGGTTACGATTGCCTGTAGTCCATGTCAAACGTTATGTGTGTGTGTGTGTGTGTGTGTAATCAACATTTTGGAACACATTACGATTCGAGTGAGTTGGAAAGCATGTCCAAACTTTTGACTGGCACCGCATATAAAGATATAACATTAAATGTGAATGTGTTGAATCCAGAGATAAAAAAGCAATCAGATCCTTATTATTCCGTGTGCCGCTGCATAGTCATTACAGGCTCTGTTCCACTGCTCAGGCACTGACCTGTGAGAGAGTACTTTGTCTTTGTCAGATTAAGATCACGCACACACGCGCGCGCACACACACACACACACACACACACACACACACACACACACACACACACACACACACACACACACACACACACACACAGACTAACACACACACACACACACAGACACACCTTTGTTTTCTCGCTGTTGGTGATTGGTGGGAAAGAGATCACGTGACCTCCCGCGTCTATCAGACAAGGGTACAGAGCTTTTCCATTGAGGAGCTGCAGATATCTGTGGAATACGAAACACAACACCATTGACAGGAGTGGGTTTCAACTGCATCCATTCCACAGAAAGGCAAACACATATTTTGTAATAACAAAACAAACAAAACCTCATAACTAAAGCTTGTATAATTTCTTGGGGTGGCATCCTCAATCTAAGAGTATTTTGGCACCCTCTTGTGTTTAAAAAGCGCCATGGTTCTTACAAGGGGAAAAAAGCAAATGATATCTAAAAATTCCTTTTATTACTGCAGGTAAATTTAATCTCCTGCAGCATCAAGAGCAGCTTGTTCCCTCAGTACTGTGGTCATGCACAGTAGACTAACCCAGCAGCATAATAACCCAGCATAACAGGACTAACTTGTGGAGGCCTGAGATGTTCTGCCTCTTCTTCTGTTTCCTCTGCTCGTCCGCCTCGGCCTGTAGCTGCCTCATAAGCTCCACGGCGCTGACCTCTTTGCGGCCCAGTGGGACTATCTAGGAACCAGCAGAGGAAGGTCAGAACACATTCTAAGGTCAGAACACATTCTTAGGTCAGAACACATTCTATGTTCAGAACACATTCTAATTCCAACAGTCTGACTCGATTCTCTGCAGCGTTTTCAGAACTCATCTCCATGGGGTTTGAATTGCGCTAGCCCCCGGTTAAGGTCCTGCTCCCTATTAGCCGCCCCCCCCTCCCCCCCCTCAACGTGGCCCCCGTCCAGCCCCACTGCTCATACCCTCAGCTGATCCGGGGCCAGGGCGTCGTACAGCAGGGGGCCGTGGAGCAGCTGCATGTCGTGAGTGGCAATGGTGGCCGTGGTTCTCCTCCCACACAGGTCATCGTGAAGTTTGGTCTGGAACAACAACATGGAGAACCTTTCAGTCACGAGGGCACACTGCTGCATGGCTCCTCTCTGATGCCACTGTGACTTCCTGCTTCTCAAACATAAACAGCCCAGTTCAACACGTCAGCTGTACCGGGAAGAGCACTCAATAATACCCGTCTTGAGCGAGTGACGCTCTGTCAGGGGAATAGGTTTTGCTTTTTGTTTTAAATCTCTGGGTCTGGTTGAACAGGAAAATTATGCAATGACTTGTTTAATGGATAAGAACATGTTGGATCTGATTTAGGTAGCAGATGCAGACCGATACTGAGACTGATAGGGACTGATAAGGACCTCTGTGATCTATTGTTTACCTTTAGCAGCAAACACTGCATCAGGGTGCAAACAGGAAGTGACACGTGGTGATGAGGTCATCGTCAGGACTGGGTGACACTAACAAACTTGTCCGTAGGTGTGAATGTGTGAGTTGCTGTTTGTCCCTTTGTGTTGGCCCTGCGATGGACCGGTGACTTGTTTTGCTTCATTCTTGTTTACTCTTAACTTTGTACAGCGTCTTTGAGCGTTTCGAAAAGCGCTTTATAAATATAATGTATTATTATTATTAAACAGGAAGGGCCTAACGTGGTGATGAGGTCAGCGTCGGGGCTCTGTTTTATGATAACGCTGTTTGAACACGTGAGTGAATCAGTGCAATAAAAGACAGATGAAAAGAAAACAACTCTGTTTCTATACCAGAAAGCTAATAACAGGATACGGGACCAGCTAATTCAAACCCAATCATACATCCTGAGCGGAGTGATACCTCTTTAAACAAAACGTTTGTATTGAATTGTATTTCCAGATCTCCTTGCGTTTATCATTAGGATCTCTATAAGGGTGCTTACAGGCTGTGGCTATGGTGTTGCAAGTCATTCCTACCTGAGCTACCAGGAACCTCTTGAGGGAGTTCCCAGCCTTCAGGTTCATGCCTCGGACCACACAGCACACCAAGTAAGGCCTCACATCTTTGGCCTCCGCCGTCACTTTCACCCGGAGAGCAGTGGGGCTTTCAGAAACGTGGAGCACTTTCACCACCATTTTATTTGACTCCTCTTCGTCATCCTCCACTTCCTCTTCCTTCTTTTTCTTCTGCTGCCTTTTCTTCTTGTCAGCGTTGCGTCCACCCTCCGCCTTGTCTCCATCGTCTCCCTGTTTTCCTTTCCCTTTTCCTCTGCCTCCGGACCGCAGGTATTCCAGGATGGACTTGGTCTGACAGCCGTTCACCATCTTCTCCAGACGTTTGTCCTTCAGCTTGTTGCCCTTGAAGTTGATTTCCTTCAGCTTAGAGCAATCGCTCAGGTCCGAGGGGATGTCAGTCAGCTTGTTATTGGATAGGTCCAAAACCTGTGGCGTGAAAGAGAGAAACAGCACGTGATTGGTCAACTTGATTTATACTACATCTACTACAACAACATTAAGGCCTGACGTGTTTTGAAGTAATTTAGAATTGAAAGAAGGCCCACATGCGATTCGGTACCTATGTACATGCTTTGAGTCGGTAATGATCTATTAAAAATGGGTTGCCATAATCATTTTCAAGGAATAGTCTATAGACGTAACATCATGTAGTCGCGCTATAACATTACTATGGTGACGGAATTTTTAAAAAGCCATTGTCAGACAAACCTTAAGAGCAGACAGTTTGTTAACATCTCCACTCAGCTCTTCAATGGAATTGTCGTAGGCGATGACGGTGCTCAGGAGATCCAATTTATCGGAATAAAAATCGGCTGGGAGTTCCGTGATTATATTCTTGGAGATATTGATGTTTGAGAGCTTGGTAAGTTTACACAATCCATCCGGCAGGACCGCAATGTTGTTACAGCTAACATTCAGCGTGTTCAAGTCTGATAGCTGGGTTATCTCTGCAGGCAAAGCTGTCAAGTTATTGACAGAAATATCCAGTACTTTCAGGGACTTCAATTCTCCTATGACATTTGGGATGGAGGAAAGCTTATTCCTACACAGAAAGAGGCTGGTAAGATTGGTGAGGTTTTTGATGTCTAGGTGTATCTCTGTCAAACTCGGACACTGACTGATTTCGAGGTAATTCAGGAGCTTTAGAGTATAAATTGCAGAATCGAGTCCCCCACAGGAAGCTATTCTTTCGTCTATCACTGCACCTTGCAACACAAGCTCACGTCTTTTCTCTTTCAAAGCCCTTTCTATTTCCACCCAATTCTCCTGATCGTCCATGCTGCTACACCAGGACAGGAAGAGAACGGCTGTCGCGGCCCTGATGAGTTGGCTAAAGTAGTCATTTTGCGCAACAATGACGCGGCACCAATAGGCAGTCACATGTGGGATAATCCTGCGTAGTTTTAGTACAGTGTGGAGGTTCAAAGATACAGGGGAAAACTTCATCCTTCGTGGATCTGCGCATGCCAAAAGCAGGATGTTGTCAGTGGTGGTTATGGAGATGGCAGGAAACTTAGGCAAGCTCTCATTGTACGAATCTTAACGGTAAGAATATCGCGACATATTTAAAATAATAATATTTGATTTGAGCATTTTTCTAAAAATTGTATTTTGTGTAGCAGGTGCCAAATTGTTTTAAAAGATATTTAAATTCAGCTTGGGAAACAGCAAGCCATATTTGTCCATTCGAATTGAGCTCGTTAACATAGCTAAGCTTAGGCTGTGCCAGGATGAGAGAAAACGAACATGTTGCTGCAGTGCAATTTTCGCGTTAACATGGCTAAATACAGGTTACAAATCGGCACATCTGAAGTAGGACAAATAAATTGCTATTTGGTTTGGCTTGCTAAATTTCACTAATAATAGTTAACTAATTCGTTATGTTACCAAGTTATGCCCTGTCTTTGAGTAAGATTTTAAAATTCTCAGTTTCTAGTTAAATGTCATGATACTAATTTTACCCTGCCCATCGTGTAACGGTATATTACGACAAGCGTCGATATCTGTCTGAGACAGCATTTATGGTAAAGTTACCAATTCAACAGTCCACAAATATTACATAAAAGTTCCGTGAGAACGTGGTGCCCAATAGTTCGAGTTCGATTTACAACGACAGGAATCAACAATCAATATAATCTGTAGAGCCATTTCAAAGAGAAGGCCACTTCGTGTTATATGTTTTGAATCGCATTACCAATAATATGCTTATTCTTTAACGTACAGCATTCAACCACTGAAGGATGCCAAAGAAGATAGGATTCATTGTAGTGAGTTCCTCAGGCCATGAAGATAACTTCAGTGCCAAAGAGCTGATGGTCCATGCACCCACCGCTAATGGCTGGAGATCTGCAAGGTGACATTCTCATTAACAATGTTATTGATTAGTTTACTTGTCTGTGTGGTTTTCACCATTAGAGATGTTTTTCAGCTAAGCCTTACACATTCAAACATGGAAGATGCTTCCCTCTTAAATTGCTCTGATTGGTTCACATAACAAGACTTAGATCAGAAGTTTCTAATTTAGTGTATATGATAACGATACTATATGATAGTTACTAATTAAATTTTATATGAAGTGAAATGTAGGTTCACATATAAACATGTTTTCATTGTTTAATGAGAGCTCTTTCTGTGAGCGAGGGACATCTTTTCCAGTGTTGGTATGGTGATCTGCCTCACTCTGGGTCTCCATCTCGTCCAGGTTCTGTCCGTACCCACAGCAGGTGACCCTGCAGCTGGCCGAGCGCTGCCGGGTCCGGAAGCTGCAGCTGTTGGCTCACCAGTACATGACCGCGGCCCGGATAGAGTTCCACATAGGGGACCGACTCCCGGAGACCCAGTCACCTGCTCTGTGTGGAGGACTCCGTAGACTGGGGTGGGACCCAATGGCCATTGTAGTTTGAGTAGTGATGAAGTTGCATGGGGCCATTTCCTATTAGAAGGAAGAACGATGTTTGTGTAATGTAATACTAGTTGAATGGATTTAACTGAAACGCCTTTGCGTGTCTTTTGTTTTAATTTAACACAGAGTCAAAGTCAAAGTGTTTTTATTGGTCAAGTGCACAGTATAACACAAGGTCGTTCTGAGCAAATCAATTCTTATGACAAGGCAGGCAGCGATTACTTAGAAGCAGAGCAAAAAATATCTATATTTAATATATGTAATTTACAAATGGGGGATATGGTAAGTGAGAATTGGAATATTAAATATTTAAATATATAAAGTGAAGGAGTGCTGATGAACACATACTATGATAAACAGCTAGAGGGGAATTGCAAGTGGAAGCTTTTGTGTGACGCTCAGAGCCTCTGACCAAAGTGACTCATCTAACCACGCACCTCCTGTGCTCCAGGTACGTTTCCCTGTCGGACAATCAAAAGACGGACTATAAAGCTCGGGAGCTGAAGTCCGTGCACGTGGATGCCATGGGAACGTACCTCCGGATAACATTCCACAGGAACCATGACAACCACTATAATATCTATAATCAGGTAGTAGAGCACAGACAACCAGTCATAATAATGAGAATAATGATAATGTTGTCAATGATAATGACAACAATACATATAACCCTATCCCTTTTTTGTATACTTAAAGACTCTCAGTCATATAATGAAACGACACTTTAGAGTTTCAATTTTAAAACTTTCATCACATACATTACAATATCATTAAAGCACTGTTTTTGTTTGGATTACTGAACACATCTGATTCTATTTTTATTGTTGGTTTACTGGCTGTTTCTTGGAGTTTAATGCAGATCATATTTCTTTACTGATCTTTCATCTCATTAACTCTCGTATACAATTTCAGGTTGCCTTAGTGGCCATAAACGTTTTGGGGGAACCTATCGATGGCAGTGCTATTAACACAATAGTAAGTGAACAATGGTGAATGTCACTGTGAAGTGTGACACCGCCTCCCATAGCAGAACATGCAGTACCGCTTGGCAACACAAGGGGGCGGTGTTTGTTTGGATTGTCCTGTGCAGTGTTATGTGCAAATTATGTAAAAATATTCACCTTTCAGAGGGGAGGAAATGACATACAAAGGTGTCATTTATTTGGCAGCATGTGCTGTTATGTGGTCCTGCTTTTCTCATTTCAGTGTTACCAGTCATGCATTGTTAAGCTACAGATTCTATTTACATGTTGTGACATAAAAGTTAATGTTGGCCTGAGTGTTTACTCTTGACGTGTGTGTGTGTGTGTGTGTATGTGTGCACGCATGCGTGTTTGTGTGTGTGTGTGTGTGTGCATGTGTTTGAGTGTGTGGATTGGTGTGTATTTTGGAATGTTTTTGTTTATCAATGTGTTCAATGGGCTTATAGGTTTATGAACAAGTCTAGTCCGAGCGTGTGTGTGTGTGTTTGTGTGTGTGTGTGTGTGTGCGTGTGTGTGTGTGTGTGGCGCTGTGTTTTCCATGCATCATAGAGCTTGTTCTGTGAACAAAGAGACAGGATCATCATAGCAGTAGGACATTCATATAA
>JAVQJS010124145.1:0-10000 GCA_036024795.1 Galaxias rostratus | reverse complement strand
GGAAGTACTTCGATACCCTCTACACTTGTTTTTTTCCGGGCACAAATATCCAGATGCAAGTCAAGACAGTTCTGGCTTCCGGTAGTAACGTAATAGAGCTATCTCAAACAAACACACACATACATACACACACACACACACACACACACACACACACACACACACACGCACACACTCATGAACACACCTCCGCCAGGTGGTCCAGGCCATGACAGTATTGAGTGCTGACACTAAGTGAATCCTCTTCTGGGAGATTCAGAAATAATCCGAGTTCTCACCTGTCAAGTGAACTACTACGCTGGTTCAAAGGGAAGACGAGACGTCAGACCAGTGCCAGCCCGGCCTACCACTGAGCATAAAAAAATAGACCTGGTCTCAGTGATGAATGAGCAGGTCTTTAGAGCCTAAGTCTGCAAAGCTCTTCAAGGCATGCTCGCCGGTGCTGTGCGGAGATCCGTTTATCCTGAAAAGGGAATATGTTCCTCTCCGTATGAATAAGTCACTTGAAACGGGATTTGAACATTTTATTAAAATCTCAGGTCATCAAGCTGGTTGAATCTGCAGTCTGGAATGTAGATTAATGTATCAAAAATGGCGGCTACTTTATCTGGGATTCAAAGCTTGGCGTGTAAAGGTTCCATTTTGAACAATAAAAGCATTAAAGCTATATACATTGTTGACCTATAACATACAGTACAATACTTCTAAACTCAACAGTAGGAACACTGGATTCCACCCAAGGCAACAATTACTATGGTTGGTTTAGTGTTTAAAGCACACCTTAACCCAACTCCTTTGCACCCCCCTACTTTCCCCCGACTCCTCAATGAAAGAGAAGCCCCTCTCTAACTGAGATGGGGGTGTGGGTCTGGTGTGAAAGTGTGTGTGTGTGTGTATTTGTGTGTGTGTGTGTGTGTGTATGTGTGTGTGTTTGTGCATGATGTATCTCTGTGTGAAAAGTGTTTTGACCAGTCCCTCCCTCCCCTGCCTAATAAAACATTCATAGGAGGGTGCAAATTCCAATGTATGGTTGCTGGTGCGAGTGTGTGAGAGAGAGTTTGTGTGTAACGTTCTCCGAGATCCTGTGGTGATCCCGTAGGGAGAACCATTCTGTCTGCTAACAAAGAACCACTGTTCCACGGGTGAGTGCCCTTACAGCCATAGCAATACAGCAGAAGGAAAAGCACCCGTACAGTACGTTCCAATGCATCTGCATAGACAGGCCATGTGTTGAGTCCTTCCATCACTTTCAATCACTTTGCATAGGGACATGGCTGCATTTATCTTTGGGGCGGTTTTCAGCGGTTGTCGGTTTCTGTGCAAAATGGCAATTATACCTTCCTTGGATTCAGTACAATATGACAAGTTTAAAGAATGTCAAGACAAAAAAGCGTGGATGCCTAGTCCCCAAAAGCTAACCGTTCACACAGTATGCCAAAGAAACATGGCTGAGCCGTGTGACTTTCTCTACACACAATGCTTTCAATACTGACAAATGGGTTGTAAATAGCCTAAAACAACTCCGAAGTGGTCCGGTAAATTCATCTCGGATCACAAGCCAACAGGAGCAGGAGGGTTGAATCTCAAAATCAAACCCCTTTGGGGAGAAAGCTGCCATTGACCGTGGCCAAAAACTCCTTTAAGCTCCTGTGATTATTCAGGTGATACCAAGCCAGAGGCTGAAAGGGCCAGTCTACCTGCCAACTTCTTACACACAAGTTTTTGCTGAGCAATCAGTTCCTCGTAAAAAAACAAATTCAGATATATTTATATATAAAGTAAAAAAAAGAGAGACTGAAAGAAAAGGACAACTCATTATTTGAGGTAATCAATTGCAGCTTGGGTTTGTTCAGCAGCTTTCACCGTTGGATGCACTTTGAATTCCAGCTCACTTTATCGCCTTGCATTTGGATCTGGTTTGTGCTGTTTGCCCTCATGAATAAAAGGATGAGCCGTATTCACAGTGGAACACGCATGTGAGGCGACGCGTGATGATCCCTGCATAGTCGATGTCGACGTGTTTAAAATTGGACACGGTGGTGTTCTGCTTTTCTCTTCATAGTGGTTGTCAGCCCAGTAAGACAAAGACTAAGTCAATCGGGTTGTACCCAAACAATACATGGTTGAAAACCAGACACATCATTCAAGGGAAGCTGTTCCATAGCTGGATCGCTGGTTGGGACACCCATCTTTTAACGGTTAGGTAGGCGTCACTTGCTTCCCTGATGTGGCAGCTAAGGTTTATTGCCGTAGACAACTGCATTGGAGTCTGGAGCTCTGGTGTGTTTACATAGCCGGTGGCAGAGGTTGCCTTACTGCATTGTCTCTCCGGTCACCTCTCTACATTCACGGATCTTTCTTTTTTAGGCCTGTCTCGCATTTTCATAAAACTTGGTGAAAAAGCCCTACATTTAATGATACTAGCTAGCGCTGTTAGCTATAATGATGGTATCATATTTGTTTTCTCCCATAATCTGTTTGAACACATCATGCTGAAACGAGACTTCAAGCGTTTACACCCAACGCGCCCGATGGGTTTAATTTCAAAAGCAAACATCCTTGTAATAGAATAATAACACCCAATATATATAGTTCCTGAAGAAACACTCACACACCATACTCTGATCTGATGCCTTGCCAGTGATGTCATGCCTATAGAATCCTGGGGAGTAGTGTTTAAGTTGATCTAGGATTGCATGACATTCCACAGTAATAGTCAATTCCTCTGATGTTTGTAAAACTCTTGTTTCCTCCTTCTGGCCATGGTAATTTAGCCATCAGAGGAGTCTGCACGACGTCTGCCGTTACACTGTAATGGTATGGAATCCATACTTTGGTTGTGCTGTTTGATTCCTTTCACCTGCAAAGTCATTTGTCTTTCGCACTTGTCTTTGTGTCATTTCTCTTCCTTGGCTATTTTTCTTTTTCGACGCTGTCCATCAGACAAATGCACACACTTTCACCCCCTCGTTTGCTCTGACTTCCCAATACACGCACACACACGCTCATGCAAACACACCCAAATCCACACACCCTCCCATTTGCAACTTCTCCACCAAAGAGGTCAGACAGCGATCAGCTCACTCAGGTCCTGTCATGGCATTACACCCAAATGATGACAAATTGGCTGCCTCTCAGATTGCTCCCTATCAAGTCCAGGCCTGGCTTTTGTGTCGCAGCAGTTCCTCTAATGGAGGCCGATTGCGCTCAGGTGACGTCCGTAGTCACTTAGCCGGTCGCACAGTCGTTGCCAGTCTGTTTTTGTTTTTTTTACCAGACATCTCACCATGATGTATTCATGACTAGCGAACGTGTGCTGGGGCCTTCACCTGGTTTCAATATCTACCCTGCTACTACCACTGCTGCCTAGCGACTGGGCCGGTTGCCAGGGCGACAAACAATATGCAGTCGCAACACTGAGTGTCGCACAATAACATTGCTCATGTGAAAGCTTTACACAATTTGGGGATGTTTCAGTGTTCTAGAGCTAAGAGAGTATGCAAGACGTTTATTCCTGGAGGTAGTTTATATGGAGTTTAATTGTCTGTCTGTCTGTCTGTCTGTCTGTCTGTCTGTCTGTCTGTCTGTCTGTCTTTCTTTCTCTCTCATTCTCACTTTCACTATTTTGCGCTGTATCCTCTTTTTCAACAGTTGCTCAACAATTTAAAAAAATGTATAAGGTAAGAATATCAGATTCATATTTCTGGACAAAACTATGCCACCTTATTCCTGCCTCTTGAGACAGTCAAACCAATTGGTCAGATATTTCAAATGCATGAACGCTCAAAACGCCATCCTGCGGGCTTGATTTCCGAAGACGAGTTTGAACCAAAGAAAAGCACAAGACTAGTCAGCCCTTCAGATACTGATGTGAAAATAAACACTGCAGTCCTTTTTTATCACAAGCTTCTTTACACTCATGTCTGCCAAGTCGCAAATGAACGGTGATTTAAGAACAACAGTTGTCTTCTGTCTGGTTTATGTTATTTTATTCTGATTTCTTTCAGTATTGAGCAACTTGGCTCTCTCTCTCTCGTTATTTTCCATGCATAAAAGTTTCACGATGAAATAAAGCAGTGCTGGGCCCACGGAGGGGATGGGCCACTGGCCTGAGCTTTGGCTCCTATCACCAGTAACCCTGACCGACTGAAGCCCCCTCCTCTCCCTGATCGACTGGTATAGAAGAGGCTGTTTGAAGCCCGCTCCAATCCCACACCGACTGGTAAAGCTGAGGCTGTTTGAAGCCCCCTCCAGTCCCTGACCAACTGGTAATGCAGAGGCTGTTTGAAGCCCCCTCCAATCCCTAACCAACTGGTAAAGCAGAGGCTGTTTGAAGCCCCTCTTTTCCCTGACCGACTGGTAAAGCAGAGGCTGTTTGAAGCCCCTCTTTTCCCTGACCGACTGGTATAGCAGAGGACGTTCAAAGCCCCCTCCTCTCCCTAACCGACTGGTAAAGCGGAGGCCACTTAAAGCCCCCTCCAATCCCTGACCAACTGGTGAAGCCTCTCCCAATGACATCAGCCTGCTAGTACTCCTTTTATGTGAAAACACATAAACACACACCTACACACACACATACACACACACACACACACACACACACACACACACACAAGGTCCATCACTTTCATAAATTGGTCGGACGTGGCAGCTACCAATCTCGGTCATCCTGTTGCACTGCAAAAGCCTTCGGTAATTGGTTGTGGCAGGACGGGTCCCCTGCTGTTTCCCTGAAGAACATGGGAACATGAATATCAAATATCCACACTAAGGAGACCTTGCAGCGAGTACCAGCATCCAGGTGGAAAGGAGCCAGACGCACTTCATCAACAGCCGTCTTGGATAAATTAAAAATACACAGGAGGGCAACCTGACCCTTTGCATTTCTGTCTGCGAGTTAGTGTGCCTGCATGTGTGTGTGTGTTCACGTGTGTGCGTGCGTGTATACGTGTGTGTACCTACATGCATATTTCTTAGTAGTGAAAGCCATCTATATTCACTGTTACGATTGGGTTTAACTCTCTTTTACTGAGCCCATACCTCCCCTTTCTTAGTGGGAATTTCTGTGTGTCTGTATGTATGTTTGTGTGCGTGTTTCTGCCTTCACGTGTTTGCATTTGACATAAGGTTTTCTGTGGGAGTGGAGAACGGGTACAGACATCGGAGGTGGCATCTGCTGAGACACAGCCAGTGAGGGGACCCGCTCACTGGGACATTATTAGCCTGCCTACTGATGGATGGATGGACAGTTGAAAGACGGAGCCTGGACTTTCCATTAGAGCAGGACCTCCGTGTGTGTCTCTGCGCCGCGCTGTACTCCATTTGGAGTTTCTTCGAGGCAGAGTTCTGGTTCCAGTCAAGCAAATGAACGAACGAGCTCTGTGGAGACTTGCCCTTTGATAGGCACACGTTGAAACTGCAGGGGTGTTTGTGTAGTTAATTGTCAGTTAATGCAATTACCTTTTCAGCGCAAAACAAAACAGTGAGCAGACACTAAGTATTTGGACAGAGATAGATTTAGTCTGGTTGTGACTACATATCCCAGCAAACTAGTTTCCCAATGGAACACACAGTCAAACGTTTAAGTACACACATTGGTCCCTCTATTTGATGGCCTAGGCACCCATACAAGGTTAATGTTGTGGGAACATCAGCGTTTTATGTATTTCTTGTCGTCATTTTCCCACTTTTTTAAAGATCACAATTGATTATGATAAACGTTTTGGTTTCCAATCGCCATATGCAGCGTCATGGCTCTGTTGTGTGAGGCAGAGCTAAAGGTGTCTGCCCCCCTGTAAAACCATGTCACATCATTGGACCGTACAGTGGGACACTAGAGTGGGAGGCGGCCATGCAATACCTCTCCATTGTCTTGCATGGGGCCCTTCTTTCACAGCATGTTGTCTATGCGACCTCTCCTTGCATTTTAAAGCCAGCCAGCGCTTCCCCTGGGGATTACGGGGGTATATGGAAATCCATAAGAAGGACCCCGTACCTTCACCAACACCAACAAACACGGCACACTGTTGACCAAGCACTGTCTGACGGCTCTGCGGAGCGCCTTTACAAAGGCAGACTATTAAAAAGGCTTGTGAGGAGGCGGCCACCGCGGTCAATTGAAATGGCACATTGAAATGAGTTGGCTCTACTGCCATGTTGTTTTAAGTAGTGGTATAGGGTGTCTGAGTGAGAGGTTGTTGGGCTCCCGGGGGGGCACCACGCTGACTTCACTCCCTCAGCTCAGGGCCGTCAGACTGAATGATGTCAGGTGGTAGTTCTGTGTTGTTTGCTAAACGTTACAGACGCATTATCTTTGACATCGTAGGGGTCATGACGGGGTCAAAAAATATTTTGTTGCAATGGGAGGAGGCCTGTGGCCAGACGGTGTGCTGAGGTGATCGGAGACACAGAGGAGCCTGAAATGAGCTTCAGATGAACGTTGCTCACACACAGATATGATGTCAGGGTCATGGTGACACACATCAACGGCCACAAACAAAACTCGAGACCGCCAACGGACACAATCTAGGAACAATTCCGAGCCGCAAGCGTGACCACGTCACCCCCCGTTTCCCTGTGAAATAACCCGATCAGATCCGCGCTTGAGTCCATATTGATGAACACCGGCGGGACGGAAAACCAGCGGCGGAGCGTGGCAGCGGATCACCACGGAGACTGGCTCTATGCATCCGTCCCGAGGGGCGGCTAATATTGAGTGACAGGCTCCAGGAGATCAAAGCCGGCCTGCTGGAGGGGGCCCATAAGGCCTGCAGCTCCCAGCTGTCATGGGTAAACCACCTCACTCAGAGCCGGCCCGCTGCTTGTGGTGAGCGCCGTGTGGCTTCTCTCATTGTACACAGATATGTGTGCTCTCTTTTTCCCTGCCCCTCTCTGCCTATCTCGCCCCTCTTAAACTTTAACATTATTTATCTGGGGTTTAATTTTTGGGGGGAGTTTCTTCGTTCGTTTCTTTGTTAGAAAAAGACGAGACTAGTGGAAGCCCCATCAAATCTCTGTTAAACCACTCTGTTTGACCTTTCTTTCCCTCCCTCTCTCGCTTTCTCTCTCTCTCTGTCTCTCTCTCTCTCTCTCTCTCTCTCTCTCTCTCTCTCTCTTAGAACTGGGAAGCAACCACTATCCCCTTTTCATCACGACCCCAGGTGCTGTCTTCAACACTTTGTCAAGCAATTTGAAACAAATGATGGAAACCATGGCGATGTGTATGTGGCAGACATACTGCATTTACATCAAAGTGATGGAGTATGTGAGCGCTGAGAGCAAATCCGGGCCTCTGACAAAGTACAGAGCTGTATCCTCTTAAATCCCTGCAAAACCAAGCAGTCCGGTATGGATCCATGAAAGGACCCCATTTATAGACATGAAAAAAGGCCAGTTTCTGCTAGACTTAAGTGTGAGGGCCAAGGAAAACAATGTGGCTGGCCAGAAAAAGTCTGTCTGTAAAACACTAAGCTAATTCCATTCTCTCTCATGAAAATAATTGTAAAAAAAAATAAAAAGGCAAATATAAAAAAAAGTTACATTCTGGTTGGAAAACTTGCCGTGTCCGATCCGAGTGTTGCTGACTGAAGCGCTGAAAACAGTATAAATGTCGAGGAAAACGAGGCTTAAGGTCAAATAGCATCAAAGAACGCCACTTCACAGAAGGAATTGCTGTATGCTATACGACAGGCTATTTATACGCAGTTGAAATGAAACGTCAAACGTGGATGGGACTCGGGGGCAATGGAGAGTAAACGTATAGCTCAGAGAAGAGACAGAGAAAGAGAGTGAAGGCATGAGACATTGGTCCGAGGAAAAAAGAAGAGATGGCAAGCGCTCGAAGGCAAGAACTTTTTTGGTGCGGGCCGTGTGTCCATTTGCTGCACTAATGTGAAGTGTAATGGTCTTGCTGATGGAGAGACGATGGGAAAACCGGCCCTTCCCGCTCGGGAGCCCCTTGAGGTGATGGATCACAGTGAGGACAGACCACGTTACTCCAGGACCAATCAGGCGATCCCAGCTCATCGCGGGCGTAAACAAAAGGGCGACTGTGTGATTTGGGTTTGCCTCTTGCCAGACGCAGATAGTCGCAGCCCAGATGTTTCCAGCGCAGCTCCCCTGGACTTCCAAACAGAAGCCTAACATGTGAATAATGGTTGCAACTTGAGATTGTTTTCCATTCCTCACCAGCTGACAAACACAGATGACATGCTTGTTTCTTAGACGGGGATCTTGGAAAAGGAATCGCCCACACAGCTCAATTAGATGGGAGAAGTTCTCGGTAATGAGAACACTTGGGAATTCTCATTGGGAAGAGAACCAACTGAACTTAAGGTCAAACTTTCCAAACAGAAAATGTAGGAATTGTGATGAATCCATTGCATGGTGGCAACTCTGCTGTTGTAGCGTGGACTGGCGGAGAGGTTTGTAATCGTTTAGCCTTGCAAAAACAATGAAGGACCTATGGCTGAAACTTAAGAGGTGGATATGATTGTAAAACAGTGTATCATGTGTTACTGCTCTAAAGGAAAAGCCACATTTCATCTCAGAAGTGTCGAGTGGAAGTCTGGTTTCTTTACCTGAGTGCAAAGGGATTTCCCAAACCCCTTCATTCCAGCAATAATGAATCCATGATATCTTCTTTAAACTAAATATAGCTTGTACTTTAAATAATAACAGGATTGATTTTCGCAGTTAATGGATCCCACGTCCGTCTTTGGTCACCGGAGAAAACAGACTCTCTTAGAAAGACAACCAAAGACAACTATTTTCCTAATTGGGTCGCTTGAGGCAAAGAAAGTCGAGAAAGAGGAAATTCATCATGTTGATTGCTGGCCCTGTCTGCGTGGGGCTGCGTGGGTTTGGTTTCTGCAGATGCTAGCTGGTCTCGGGGGAGGGAGCGTTATGGCTAGCCCCTCACCGCTGAGAGCAGCTCATTACCTTTGTTAGTGAACCCAAATGTCGGAGCTCCTATGATAAATGAGTGGGTTTTCGTGCGCGCCACTGACAGCCCGTGGCGTGGGGTCAACCAGCCGTCTACTCAGGCTTGCAGACTGCGGAGGAGAAGGCCTGGCCCAATGGTAACACCACTCAGCGATACGCCGCACACATGGGCCTCCACCAATACGTGCGTAGCAACACAGGGAAAACCACACGCTCATATGCACGTGCATACACAAACAGTACGCTCAAACTCTGGAACTTCCTTGCTGTGTCCCTCTCTCGCATGCATACAAGCGTGCAACCACACATACCAACGCACACATATACACACACTGGCATACACGCATACAAGAACACAGAAACACACACACATACAAGAACACAGACACACACACACACACACACACACACCAATGCACACATACATACACACACCGGCACACATGCATACAAGAACACACACACATCAACGCATGTAAATATACACACCAGCACACAGACACTCACACACACGGTGATGATTCTGTCAGCAAGCTGTCCAGGTGGTGTGTGGGATGAATAAACGAAGCCATTTCCACTCGGATGTCAGTTGTTTTTTTTGCCAGTAAACCCTGGCAACTTCCAGCGATGTGCTGTTGTACATTTGTCATACATAGCTGTCTCCCGTTCCAGCCGACATTCCATCTTGAGCTGGCAGCAACAGAGCTCCGTGCTATGCTTCAGTGTGCGACAGCCGGATATCTCTCAGGGAGAGGGGGCCCTGTCTGTGTTTCTCTCTGGACCAGTCATTTTTGTCAGAGGGACATTGATGTGAAATGAGCTGTGCGACTCCATGAGGGAGGTATGGCAGAAGACCCAGTGTGGTCTGGTGTGTGTGTGCGTGTGTGTTTGCATGAACAGCTTGGCAGAGATCAGATAGACAAGAGGGGTAATAGAGCTTATATCACGCACACACACACACACACACACACACACACACACACACACACACACACACACACACACACACACACAACTATTACCAACACCAGACAGACTGAATGGTCAGACAGATCCA
>JAVQJS010124135.1:0-20706 GCA_036024795.1 Galaxias rostratus | reverse complement strand
CCCCCCCCCCCCCCCCCCCCCCCCCCCCCCCCCCCCCCGCTCGTATTGTGCATTTTTGTTTATAGGTATAAACGCAGTCAAATCTATGTATTTACATTTTAGCTCCGTATATTTGAACTGCATGAATTCATCTATGATGCTAAAGCAACTTGTTTTGTGTTGAATTAGTGTTAGCTAGCTAGATAACATGCTGTCCAAATTGACCAATGCCACGCCGGATCAATGGACCAATAAAATCCCCTTGTCCGATGGAGACAGTTGTGCACTGCTTGGTTCTTAGTGACATGTAGTTCCATCTTCTACATGCTAAGATAATCATGAGCGACAACAACCTGTTAAAAACATGACATAATTCAAGAATCTGCGTTTGTATTGGTTTTGGAACATGACCTTACTTACAATGTTACTTAAAACAAATATTTTACAGTTATAATAAGACAGAGAAATAATGCCACTCTCCCGTCAAACAAATTATTGTGTATTAAGCATATTTGACATTAGCTTGTATCTTATCGACATCTGGAATGTTCCACAACCTTCTGAAACAAAATTATAAACTAGCTAACGCACTAAGGTAATAATTTGCGATACAGTGACGCTGTTACATATCTCCAATATTTTTTGAACGCAACATGCGTTTTGAAGTATGGGCAGAACATCCAGCCCAAGTGTATACAAGCGGTTTTTGCTTCACAAGCATAGGACTTTTCTCACTAAATTAGCAAGCAAAACGTAGGTGAAAATGTATTCCTTTGTGCACGGAGGAACAGGATGCACACTGCCAGAGCCCTACAAAATTACATCCAGCAGGTCACTTGTGTGTATGTCTTTGAACAAATAGTTATAACCAGTTTCTTTGATGGTGGCCAGAGATGGCCCGACGTCCTCTAGTGGGCCCTGTATTCATAGCACCATGGAGCTCGACTGGTGTTTGCCATAGAACACCAGAATTGGCAGGTCCACCACGGTCACCCTGTGCTTTTCACAGATGAGAGCAAGTTCACATATGACATGTAGCAGGGTTTGGAGAAGCAGTGAAGAAGAAAGTTATGCTGCCTACAGCATTGTTCAACATGACCTTTTAGGTGGTGGGTCAGTGATGGTCTGGGGAAGTATATCCATTGAAAGACACACAGATCTTTACAGGCTAGACAGCGGCACCCTAACTGCCATTAGGAATTGGGATGAAATCCTTGGACCCATTGTCAGACCCTATGCTGGTGCAGTGGGTCCTGGGTTTCTCCTGGCGCACGACAATGCCCGGCCTCATGTGGCAAGAGTGTGTAGCCATCTCCTGGAGGATGAAGTAATTGATGCCATTGAGTGGCACTCACGCTCGCCTGATCTAAATCCAATAGAACATCTCTGGCACATTATGTTTTGGTCCATCTAACGCCACCAGGTTACACCTCAGACTGTTCAGGAGCCCACTGCCCAACTATACAGTGATGAAATTTGCAAATTATCTAGAAAACAACGTTCTACGAATAACACTTGCAATGGGAATGCTACCTTACGTTACAATATGAAACATTATCCGTTAAGAATTGGTCACGCAATGAAGGTGGAATGAATTCTCTTCTTTCAAAAGCAGGTTGGTTTTGATACAGACTTGACTTGGCCTTGCAAACAAAGACTTGAGACTTGACTTGGACTCTAGCTCAATGACTTGTGAGCATCCCTGTATGTAGTAATGCTTGTCAATCAATTTAAAGGCTTTCACCCAGTGCCATCTCTCTCTTCTTTCAATTGATACATTTGAGATTTGTTCACCCAGATGGCTCTCTTCACACTTGGAATTCTGTAAAACCATCCCAAGACTGCACAGAAGCTTGGCATGATGTTGGCAATTGTATAGTTAGCCAACTACTGTACAAGCTACAAAATCACAACTTTTGTGATTAGCAGAGTAGCACAGATTTGGTCCTCCAACACGGAGTCGTGTCTCTGTTACCACTAGCAACAACATATTAAATGGCTGGTGACAGGCCTCTAATGCAGTAAATATTAGAGGTGTGCATGTTGACTGGTCTCCCGATTCAATTAAGATTCACTTGCACGATTCAATGCAATCGTATTCGTATGACCATATGCACAGTAATTCTCAATGCATCTCAGGTGCATTCTCAATTTTCTACATTAGATATGTAGCAACTTTTTAATTAAATAATACTAGCAGCCAGTCAGGTAAGTGTTTCCCCGACAATGCATTCAACCACTGCTGTTAAGACATTGTTGTAAAGAGCACCCAAAAAAATATTCAAACACTAGCTATCACAAATTGGATGTGGTGTCAACGTTATTCCCATGGAGTTGTTAACATTACCTGACTGGCCATTTGATTTTGTCTCTTAATAGCAAAAAGGTTATTGATTTGAACTGGCTTTTACTAATGAGTCTAACTAGCTACTTCATCCCAGACAACTTTCCCACCGTGCCAACTACAAAATGTCTTATCTAACGTAAAGCTCTCTTACAGTTCTTTCAATTTGCATTGCAAAAGAAAACCAGGGATCCGATTTGGATATTGTTGGTGTTAGTGATGACTAGTTGTACAAACATTCACATGCAATACTAATACTAATGTTACAAGTTGAACTGATAGATTTAAACTAAAATGGACATTTAGCTCAAAGGATAAAACATTTAGTGTTTACCTGGAATTCTGCCGGCTGCATGGGAAAAGATATAGAGATATTGTAAGTTTGGAATATTATCAATGACAGATGGTAAGAAAATGTAAGCACTAGAGAGCTACAGTAATAATTTCAGTATGTTTGGAATTCACACACTACGGCATCCACTCAAGTCTTAAAATTGGGGGATTGCGTAATCCCTACTACAATTCATATCAATTGGAACTTAAATTGTCAGAGGTGCTTCTTGATGTAGTAGAGTAGTGAGTAGAGTGTTTGTGTGCATTTGTATGTCAGAGATTTCCGCTCACCTTGTTTGATCTCCTCGGCCGTCCGGTCAATCAGAACATAGAGTGACCACACAACACAGGTGATGGCGATGATGTGAAACGTGACAGAGCACATGATCTTCCTCCTCTCGCTTGCAGTCATCTGTAATTTCTCCCACTGAGATAGTGGGGAGTAAAAGGGGAGAGTAGATATTAAAACTTTTATCTTTAGAAATATTTTAAAGAACAACAATTGATGTGGACAGACTGAAAAGATTATACATTAGAAAAGTGAGGACTTTTACCAATTATCACTCCAAGTGATGACTTACAAGACAATTTTTTCCTTGATGAAATACATGTAATAATTGACCATCTAAAGTTGGGCCAAATGCCAAGACTGAAAACGCCCATATAATTTACATCCAAGCAGAACACATCAGTCATTCTTCCAGAACAGAGAATTTCTGCCAGCATTGGCTTTAGACATCAATTTCCTGAAATTAGCATGGACAGCACTATCCATAAAGTACTAGGTTTAGCAGTAGATCAAGTTGTTTACTTAAGGAAAATATTTGCTGCAGGACAAACATCCAGGACTAAATGGATTTCATTATCCTACCACAATGTGAAATCTGCCTAATCATGCTTAACACAACCCAAAGGTCTGGTAGCTCAAATCAATGACATTAAAAGCAATACATGTGATAAAGTTTTTTTTAGGTCTTAGCTAATTTAGCTAGAAAAAATGGGCTGCGCAGCGTCCCATTGACAGACAACTAAAGCTACGTCTTTCTGCTGATGTTTGTTCACTTTTCAATTGCAGGCCTTTTCAGAATTTTGGCATTGTCTTCGTACCAAAGTATAATTTTTTGTAACATCCCTACTAAGGATTAGTGAAGGAATCTCCTGTTTCCTTTCTTACTTTCACAATTAAAGGAACACTGTCAACTCCGCTTTCTCTTTTGAGCATAGCATTTCCAACTACTTCACTAAATAATTAATCAACTTGTACCCCCTTTAGTTGTGAATGTGTAATAAAATAGGTCTTCCTCTTGACTGTAGCACACCAACAACTGACTGTCATGAAAGCTTTAGACATAATCCTGCACAAAGTACAAATGTGCACCACCTGGAACTCAACTGCTGGCCAACGTAGTCTACTCCTGTATCATACTACTGACAAATTAAACTAACACCCCCACCTCACACAGCATGTTTCTGCTGAAGGCATTGACAATTTACTCTAAAGCATTCACTTAAGGGATGAGCATAATTAGTCAACTAGCCACAACAAGAGGTGCAACTCGAGAGAAAATAAGTAGTGACCTAAGTAGTGCAAACACATCTGGTAGGAATATAAGAGAAGTCCTTGACTGGTGACTGTGAGGTAGCCATGTTAATTTAATCTAATACCATGATTTTACATAAAAGCTTACTATGGAAGTATTTTTATTTAGAAGAAGTGTTAAGGCAAAGCAGCTTCGCAAGGTTGCTTTTCAAACCAAAAGGTAAACTAAGGATCTCCGGGCAAATCATTTTTCTATTTTCAAAAAAAATACTCTTTTGGTGTATAGATTCTTAAATATAACCATACATTTGGCCTCTAGACTGTGACAGGGTTATATTGAATGCATTGTCAATGAAAGCTCAACCTACATAAAACCAAGCAATAGTATTAAGTCATCCTATATGTCCGCGATTAGATTATAATGAAGCAGCACTAACAATCTAACATCGACAAACAATCCTGTGAACCAGCAGGGTCTGGACTGCAGTCCACTTGTGTTGCAAGAGCAGGTTTGGCAGGTTAAGGCGGTCAGTCTAATAACTATGATGCATTTATTTGCATTTGCTCAGGGATATGCATTTTCTAGCTTAATTTAGTTTTAAGTGGTAGTCAGCTTTCGTTTCAGTCAGATTTTTGTCAATGCAAGCAACATGTACGTTTTCCTAATGCTATTAAATCAACCATATAATTTATATCTACCGTTTCTGCGGCAGGATCTGCTGAGTTTTAGCTAGAATTTGAGCCCTCACAAAGTTACCTTAGGCTGTTCAAATTTTACTGTAATAGCCTGGGATTTCCTCAAAATGACAATTTAGTTGTGAGTTATGTATATATACACAAAGTCAGCACAAAGGCACAGTCAAATACGTTTTCAATAGGTGTTGGAAACTGCCAGGGCTGCTCCTTTTCACCGGTGTGTTTGTGATTTTCAGGGAAAGAATCTCAAGGCGTAGTCGGGAGGAGGAATATGTCCAGTTTGGGGACCTCAGATTTGCTTCTCTGCTCTTCGCAGATGATGTGGTTCTGTTGACTTCTGTGACCTTCAACACGCACTGGAGCTGTTTGCGGCGGGTAAGAGTTAGCACCTCCAATTCTAAAGCCATTGTTCCCTGCCGGAAATAGTGGAGTGCTCTCTACGGATTGGGAGTGAGTTGCTGCCCCAAGCAAGGGGGTTCAAGAATTTTGTGATTTTGTGAGGGAAAAATGGAACATGAGACTCACAGGCGGATTGGTGCAGCATCAGCAATGATGAAGAAGGAGCTGAGCCAAAAGGCGAAGCTTGCAATTGACCAGTCTGTCTACATCCCTCACCTACGGTCATGAGCTTTGAGTAGCGACTGAAAGAATGAGGTCATAGGTACAAGTGCTGCTCCACAGATCTGGCCTGGGTATCCTCGGTATCCTCCAGGAGAAACTGGAAAGTGTTGGTGGGGATAGGGACGTCTGGACTACCCTTTTTAGCCTGCTGCCAACGCCACAAATGGATGGACTTCATAAAGAAAATGTATTCCATTTGCATGCCTTGCTATACGGCTAGAATCCATTAAAGGCTACTTGCAGCTTTAATCTGATACTTTTTTTTGTATTTTACATTTTTCTAATTTAGCTGCCTATAGTTATTATTTTGTTTAAAAGTAAAACAAAAATTAAAGCTAATTAGGGACCTATTTTGACTGGTTTATTGCTGTACGTGCCAGAAGGCCTATTTGATTATTTAAACTGTTTACATTGTGTTGCACTGTCTATTTGCAGATTAATGCTTCCTGTTGTCTGAATTGTAGAGACAAAAATCAATTGGAACTTAAAGTAAAGATAAATGCTAACACACACACACACACACACACACGCACACACACGCATACACACGCATACACACGCATACACACATAGAGAGATGACCAGTTCAAGTCTTACTTTGCGTAAGGGTTTAAGCTTGGTCTCCATGATGAACCCATATTTACAGAGTTCACAGCAGCGAGTGTCAGAAGACTTGATCCACTGCTGCAGGCAGGACTGATGAACAAAGCGAAGACTTCCTGTGCAGTGACAAGGTGTGATCAAAGGGCTTTCATCATCCCCCTCACAGTGACAGATCCTGTAAGACACAGGGTAGATAAAGTTAATATTACACACTGAGAGCAAACACAAAAGGCATTACATTTAAACTTTTACATATAAACTATTTTGAATGTGTAGAATTAATGTGGAAAAAAATTCAGGTGTGTCCAGAATGGTAACCTGGTAACACATGAATTTTGTTACCAACACAATAAATAAAAGCTGTTCTAGCAACATCAAAGCAACCCATTCAGTGCCAAACGTGGATGCAACTGAGATTTACAGATTCTACAGTAATACAGTCCATGTTATTTTGACGAACATTTCCCTTGGACTGTAACATGAACTTGACAAATGTGCACCATTACACTTGCACCATCATAACATCCAATATGGATATTGATTCCTGCCAGATGTAAGCCGATACCCCATTCATTTCTGCTCTGCTTACTGCGTTTTGTACAGATATTTCAAATGTTTCCTATGTATTATTAAGTGGTTATTGGTAAGTGTATGTGCTATTTGTTGTAAAGAATGAAGGAGAAAGAGCAAAAAGTGAAGGAGTAACATTTTAACTTTTTTTTTTTATTATCAACTTATTCATTTATGTATTTCTCTAGGTCAGCCATGTGGTGGAATCATGTTTCCGTGGAGACGTCACCCCTGCTGCTATGGTCTATGATGCACAGCTCCTGCAGTCACTACTGTGCTGCAGGATATTCTGAGCAATAGGTTACAAAACGTAGGCCTTAACAATTTCAACAATCTCTATATAAAATATATTCTTATTTTACACCTTGTTGTCATAGCAAACGTCAGCTGACTCATTTATTTATTCAAAGACGAGCTGGTAAACAAACCTTCGCATTGATTATGCGCTCTCTGGCCCAACACCAACCACTTTCTCGTCAATAGAAGCGGCATTCATAGTGGTATGTTACGCTAACTTGTTATACCTTTTGCATCATTTTGGTTGAGGTCTGCAAAGTACTATGTGACTATATGAGTGAACACCTAACCCGGGCTCAAAATGTATTACGCTTTCCTGATTTTAGTCAAGTATGGGCGCTGTTCCATCTTCAGAGAATTCACATTTGCTTGGTTTGTAATAAAAAATTTTTTTAGTAGTGTGCTCAATTGTAAAATGTAATCAAATCACTGTGACCAGTGTTGACATGACAAGATACAGTTCGGTATTAAAATCATAGCCTAAAAGCTAATAAAGCTTACTCATTGGCCATCACAAAATTGGCCAGCCACTCTTTAAATGTGTGACTAGATAATTACGTAAGCCTAACCAATATAATGAGCTTGTGAACCTTGGCCCAAACCAGCCTTAGCAATGCAACAAGCGAACAGCATGGAACGCAGTGCCAAAACAGCATGGAATACCAAAAACAAACCAAAAACTGGCGGAGGCGATTCTCGGAGGGGGCCGGACAGATACCTTAAGTGAAATGCAAACCATAAGACAACTGTAGGTGCTGTCAGAGGAATTTAATTGGAAGGCTGAACAAAACACCCCCGCTCAACCAACACACAAAATAAAAATAAAAGTTATGTAAGATTCCACACAATCATGACAGCGCACACGTAAACAATCAGATTGTGACTGACTCTTCAAATCAGAACCATGGACAGCAAACAACAGTCAGGGCATTTTGGAACCCACCCACCCGAACAAGTGATATTGTTTGTGATACAATTAGTAGAGTGGCAAAGCGGCCTAATAAATATTTACATGCTATGTGCACATTTAAATGACTAATTACTATGTCGGCAAATGTATTGGTTAACCAATAATACTGCATAATGACTTTTCCTTCATTAATATATGTATTGTATGTATTATATTATATAGCTCCATAAAATATTGATTAAAGGTAATTAATTAAATAAAACAAATAAAACTACACCCACAATTAATACCCAATTACATCCATTCCATTGCCCACAGGTTCTGGGTATTGCAGTGCAGTGTATATGTGTACAGTTGAGTCAACATTTCATGTGTTGTATTTGTTATTCTTTTGGCCCCATTGAAATGACTGAGGTGAGGGTTTTTACAGTCATATACCACTATCTAGCATTGATGTTATGTTGCAAGTTACGTTTGTACTGACTGTATTGTTAATAGGCCAAACCCCAGTTGAAAACTGCATCAGTCACTCCGTCTCGTTATCTAACATCAGTGTCGGATGTGGGAAGGCTAGATCACAAAAGCCACACCACACCGGAGGGTTTGAAATTTTTGCTTGCCGATTCCAGAACATGTACAGCAGTCCAGTCTGGAGGAGATTACCCCTGTACAGTTACCCTCCCTTCTGGTTATTTGCTGCAGAGGCGAGAACTGAAGCTTTGGTGAAAGAATGCGCACACGCAAAATTGCACAAATGCAATACGCATGCACTCAACAGCTAGTGTTGATTACTTTTGCTAGTAACGTGGGAATTAGTAGAATACGGTCGAGCTTGTGTTCCTTCCACAGAACTTAAAAGGGCAGCTCCATTGCATTAAAGCAGTTTTAAATGTTGTCTTAAGAAGAGGCTCCCCCCTTTACATTTCTTTGTTGTGACACAAATAAAGGAATTCGTATTCTGATACTGTAAAACGCTTTGGCTTCTAGAAAGGTGCTATATCAATTGCTGTCTACCATTTCAAATAGGATTCTGGGATTAAGACCCTGATAGAAAATCAGATCTAAAAAGCTTCTTTGACTTTTCACTGGTAGTTGAACATTAGATTTTTTTTTTTAAGTAAGGGAGACACTGAGTTTATCCTTTTTCCATTTCCTCTCTGCCTTCCTGCATCATCTCTTTGAAACCCTTAAATTGTCATCCAACCAGGGCAGAAAGGAATGCTGTTTCTTTTTATTTTTCACTGGGCCTACAAAATTTAAGATATTTCTTTAGGTGCTACGAAAATGAATGACAAGCTCATCTACAGAGATGCCATGTGGAGCACCAAAATTAAAAGCAGATGAAGCGGAGATGAAGGCTTGGCAAAAGCGTGGAACAGTGAGTGATGTCAGGGAGCGAGAGTGAATCAGTGAGGCAGGTTTGGGGTCAGCAGAGAGAAGAGGAGTCTGGAAAAGCACTGACTTTTTGTATGAGAGATATATAGTTTCTGTGTTGAAAATGTGAACCTAAGAAAAGGTATAAGGTCAAGTTGTCACGACTTTGGAGAGTTACATGTTGTCAGATTGAATTTTTCTAAGGTTTATTTAAATTAAAAGCAAGCAAAGATGAGTACAACAATGACTCATAAAAGTTCAGAAAAATCTGGAATGAAACCAGAGGTTTAGGGGGTCTATATATTAAAACACCAAAAAATGGGCACTCAATTCTTCAGCATCACTAAGACTAAAAAGTAGAAAAACTCCCAAGCGAGACGGAACAACAGTTAAAATCATTCATGTGAATCACTAGAAGACCTCTGCCCCCTTGGTCCCGTCCTTCTTGGCTGCTGGAAAAATAGGATTCAGGATGTATGCACCCGTCAGTTTTACAAATCTGATAATTGACTCACCAACAACAAAAATCTATGGACGCTCAGTTTCAGGGTTGCCTTTGTAGATGGCTAGCTGTGGCTGACTGTCAAAGAGCTGGCTGAATGCAGGTGATCTACTTGATTAATTACTGGTTCTAATGTAGGGATAGACACAGGGACCTCTGCAGGTGGGTGTTGAGGAGAAGTATAAGTCCATGAGGCCGTCGCCGACTAGAATAGGTTGTCAAGTGTCCTAGTCCAGGAAACCCAAACGAGGAGGGGCTATGAAAGGGACTTCGAGCCCATCACAGAGTTGATGCCAGTGAGGGATGCATCATGATGACAGATTGGACATGGTCCACTTGACGAGCAGCAGGTAGAATAGGAGAACAGGAACTTGGGGAAGCTAGCCAGAGGACAGAACATGATATAAAGTGGGATGTCATCACCACCATGACTGAAGGAGTCAAAGAGTGGAAGAAAGATATTTCTGTAACCCCTGGCTACGCATTCCTTAGGGTTTGGGTGTGGTGATTTATTTTTGGGTGAGATGTGGGAGAAGAGTGGCAGGTTTAACCTAGCCTATTCTGATAGGCTAGTAGCAAAGTCCGATCAAAATCTGATTAAAACCTATGGTAAAATATGCAACCATGAATCTGTGTGATTTCCTTAGTTTACTAGTTTCAAAATCAACGCAGACATATATTTGTGTCAGCAAATCACATAGAAATTCAGTCAGTATATTTCGCTCACCGTAGGTGCGAGAAGGAGATCAACTTAAGTTTTGCTGCAAGATGGAGTGTCACAGCCAGTATGGTGAAATGTTTCGAGCCGTCACAGTATCGGGACCGTTTGCATTAGCTGTGTGCATGACTAGCAAATGGCATTCAAGATGAGACGTTCTCCGGTAGTAAGTTAGTTTAATCAACAGTACCTGCAAAGACCCTTGGGCCTGTTAACAGACCCATTTGAAAGGTTTGTAGCTGAACTTGCCATTAAAAAGACCCTTCTCTAACTAACCTTTAGTTCCTGTCATATTTACGACTGCATTCACTGTATCTAGTAATTAGTGGTGTTAAAACTAATTTGCGTTAAATTTGACAGTCCAAATAAATACATTTAGAAAATGGTAAATTACATTTACAGGAGGCTTAGCTTTTCCTAGCCTAGGTTAATTGCTTCCTGTAATGATTCACTTTGGTTACCTAAGACACAAAGAGTCTGTCTAAAAAAGTGTCGAAAACAGAAATGGCATGTACATTTTGCAATACAACCCTTACTGAGACGACTGGGACCAGATTTTACATGCTCAAATGCAGCTCCTAATTCCAGGACTAGACTACCACTTAAAAGAAAGGGGTTTGAAGAATCAGAATGACAACTATACAGAAATAATGTAACCATAGCAATACGGTGGGACTAAGCTACTACTCCACGACACAGGGTCAGACTAGACACAACCATGTCACTAGGTGGGGAGAGGAGGATGGGATCCATACACCAACCTGCAGAAGTCCCCTGACAGAGAATATGGTGAGATAGGGGTGTTTTTCTCTGATGGTGCAGGAGATCCACACCTATCAAGGTCACAGTCCTCATCCATATAGCACAAGGGAGCATCTTCAAAGCCTAGAACAGCCACAGATCCCTTTCTTGATTTAGATATCCAGCTCCTTCCCTGGTGGGTGTTGGTACCACTAGTTCTTACTTTGTCGTCCACAAAGACTCTGTGTTCCCCTTTGAGGGGCTCCGCTGGTCCCAACACAAAGTCACTGTCGTCCAGACAGGCGCTGGAAGACGTTTTGAAGAACAGTTGAGAGACATTGCTGCCCAGCTCAGAAAGGCCCAGACTCGCTGAGGTGGAAGACTGAGGGAAGGGAAGAAAAAGGCTGGAATCTGCAGTAGGATTAGGATGGGGGGGAGTGTGGGGAAGAGGTGAGACTCCGGTGGAAACAGAAGAACGGTAGGGTAAATGGGAGAGGGCCTTCATATACTTATTGTTGTTGGTGAAGGAAGGAACAAGGTTGGAGTTAGTGTGGTTGGGGAGGGGAGGAGGTGAGCTTGTGTATGAGTTTCCAGCGTTGTAAGTAGACCTGCAAGGGTGTATATAATATTTTGGGTCTGTGCTTGCTGCCATGTCCTGTTTTACATCCAGATTTCCTTCTGAATATGTGCAATCTATGAAATGGATGCCATTACCTAGGCTGTCCACGGACTTGCCCATATCATTCAGAGAGCGGGAGAACTTAAGAGACCCATTTGGGCATTTGACGGCTGGGCCAGTGTGTAGCAGATGGAGCCAGTCCATGCCAAACGAGACCACAGTCCAGGGTGTGCTGGAATTTGAAGGTGGAGAGGGGTTTGCACAGAGTGTTGTCACTGAAAGTCCTTCAGAGGTTTTGCCATTGGAGTTCAATAACACTACAGCTGTCTTCAAAGACATCTGTAGATTCTGGTTCAAATAACTAATAGTTTGTGTGTTGTTTGCATGCATGTGAGTGGCGTATGACAATGGTATGGAGACAGATAATATTAGGAATAAAGCGGAGGAAGTGGAGGGAAAGTAGGGGAACGGAAAGAAAGACAGAGAAAGAAGAGAAATAAAATGAAACAAGACAAGCATGCACTTGAAGACACAAGCAACAACAAACAGGAAGAAACAGTAGGAAGGGAAACACCTTTTATGAGCTGTAAATATTCCAGTATTTATTGCCCTTAACCCTATCTAGCCGACAGGCTCTACTTTTGGAACACAATTGCAGGTTCCCTTATTACTAATGGGCCTACTGGCCAATAACATACATTTTGTTCTAAAAACTGACGGATACTACTGACAAAATGTACTACAACCTAATATAATCGGTTAAGGAGTTGCCAGCACAAACAATTTATGAAATGCCATGGCCCGTTATGTGAATAAGGTAACAAAAGCTTAAAGGGGCCATATGATGCATATTTTCAGTTTCAACACTTTTATTTAAGAGTTCCTCAAGAATAAGTTTACATCTTTTAATGTTCAATAAACAATTTATTTTCTCCAAATTGCCTGAATCTGCATCACCTCTTTTTAAGCTCTGTTAAAGTGCCTAAGGTAAATTTTTTGTAAATTGTTAGGGCACCCTACAATGCACTGCTAATACTGACAAAATTTAGCCAATGGGTAGGTGAGGATCCAACTTGCCCACTCTGTGGCGGGACAGCTAATCTCAAACATATAATGTCTGCAAAACAAGCCTTACTCAAGGAAGAGACACCTGGCGCCACAATCAAGTGAAAAATGCTTGGCGGAAGCAATAGAGCTTATGTGCTCAACAGTTAATTCCCTGCCAATATGAGCAAAGGACAACATGCACCATATTTGCTTTGCTGTGGCGGGAGTTCCGGTAAAAAAGCTCAGGGCAGCTGAGGGGAGCATGTGATTGTCAAATACTTGCTGATATCGGCCAACAACTGAGAGTCTTATCGGAGATTGCATCAACCAACTTAAGACCAGACTTCTTGCTCTGGTTGAACACACTGCAAATTGTATGTTTTCTAGAGCTCTTTGAGAAGGACTGATCCTGAGTGATTTAATCTCAGGACAAATGAATAAAAGGTAAGGTCTTCTTTCCAGGTGGTACGTATCCCTGCAGAGTTGGCATTGAAAGCCTCCTGGAATAGGAATTATGAACAGGTATAGGGGTATATCTCAGTTTAAGAACAGGGCGGCTCTGAGACATCATTGCTCACGTTAAGCCTTCTGGAGGTGTCGTGGGCTCAAATAACAAAATTTCTGGGATGGAGGGTGCTCAATTGAAAGCCCCAATGATACATATACTCATTCTAAAACGTTGTCCTTTGAAGTGCTCATTTTTTAATGTGGCAGCACGGTGGCTCAAAGTGTTTGTCTACAGGGAAATTCAATGGAACAGTCGTTTTTATATCTCCTGTCTTGGGTATTGCAGTCTGTTGCGCTTACATACAGCTAAGTGATTTGTTCACAAGTTATATATTTTATTGTTATTTTTAAATCGGTTTTTGTTTAAATTGAAATTAATGGGGAGTGGATTTTGGTAGGGAGATAGAATTTATGGACATATACCATCATCTAGCGTCAACGTTAAGTAATTGCAAGTTATTATGCTAGTAGGTCTAACAAGTGTTAGTAGACTGTCTTGGCTTGTTAACTGCATCAATAAATGACCCTGTCCAGTCATTATGTGATTTCCTCGTAAGACGCAATCATGTACTGTTATGCTTAGGTTTAATTATTATTATCACTGTTACTAGCCCAATTTTTCAGCACCTAGAAACAGTGAATTTAGCTTTCATTGCAACGCCAGATTGTCAGTTTAAATGACACCGATTGCGCTCGTAAACATATTATTAATCGGTCCACTAGTTATTTATTAAATGCCTAATTTACACGCCTAATTTTGCCCATAGGCAGGGAATGGGAATACTGCAATCTAGATACCAATCAAATGTATGTATTTGTTAGTCAACATTATATTGCAGTCACTAGATGGCAGGATACAGATGGGCATGATTCGTCAGTATACACAAGAGTATGTTTCATCTGGGTATTTCATTAGGGCATCAGAAATGGGATAGCTAACTCATAAATAACAAAAACATGCATGGTGTTCCATGTTCACTAGCAATGTAGCAAATCAGAAAGTGAGTGTTATTAAAATAAAAACAGCTTACAATGTAAACCAAAAGACATGCCGCATGGACTGTCAACACTGTGTAGTGAACTAACAATTCATAAAAGACGACAAAAGTCGCTTGCCCAACACGTTTAGAAAAAAAACTTTAAACAAATAGGCTGTAATGGAGATGTGCATGACTAGTTGGTTTTCGGTTAAATGTTGCGGCCATTGCTAGTCTGCACCAAAAATATTAGTCAGTTGAACGAATTATAATATTCATGTACTTGTTTAAATTACATATTGAAAAAGCTTGCGCTTGAACACGTGACTTCCTGGTCAAATGTTGCCATTTCAAGAACAAAACTCCATCACAGTGCTGGTGAGTAAAAATTAAACGCATTGCACTGTACAGCCCACAAGTTAAACAAGCAAGAAGGAAGGTGGGACAAATAATGACGTAATGCAAAAGTGGTTTCACAGTGCTCTGATCATCTAGATCAGTGGTTCTTAACCTGGCTTTGATCAAATCCCAGGGGTTCATTGAATCAGTCTCAAAGGTCCTGCAAGACACACTGTGTGTGTCTGTTCCATACAAAGGGGTCGATGAAGGGTAAGGAGAGTTCCGTGAATACGCCAATGAAACTTGCGGGGCTCAGTACCTTCAACAAGGTTAAGAACCATTGGTCTAGTAATTGGAGTAAGGGAATAATGTGGTATTGTGGGCTGTGTCAGAATTGACTGGCATGCATTGTCACTGGACGGGAGCAATGCACAACCACATTCAGCATGTGAACAATGACAGAGAAGGCTGCTAGTCCTAACCAAACAATGCACACACACACTGTTTACTGCCCCAACCTGATGATGCTATGATTACAATAGCCTAACTCTACTCATTCAATGTTGACAGCCACGGATTAGAATATGCTGTAGATCTATAGAAAAATGTATTCACAATTCAAACATCAGATATTATTTTTGACCTAAGTAATGTCTTTGGTGAAGGATTGTTTGACACATTATCAATACATCATAGCACTAACCTTCGGCATGTCACATTAACTTTTTGTCCACTCCATCGAGCTAGGTTAGATTGAGCGTTCAAAATAGGTTACTGATGGAAGCGTAAATGGAATAAAAAGTTTTGTGGTGAACATCCCAAAGAATATTTGGGGACCTTTTGGACTATTTGTCTAATTTTAGACTAGTTGACAAATATATATTTTAACTTCCGTTAAAATGTCAGGGAAAGTAGTCTCTAGGAGCATCACTAGACTATAGAGTAGCCCACCTGTGCTGAGGTGCAGGTCCTGCGTGTTAAGGCGGTCAATACAATTACTGTGACGGATCACATTGGCATTTTGCTCAGGGATATGCATTTTGTAGTTATCTTTAGTACTTTGGTATGCGAAGTGTCATTTATAAATTTATTTTGGATAGTTTTACTGTACATAGTTTGTGAACAATTTTAATCGTGCCTATTTCTACAGTTTATTTTTTTTATTTCTGTGTATATGTTATATAAAGTTCTTTTTGTAAATTGATTGTTTTTGTTGGTGTTAGAGCATTTTGTCAAATTGTTAATAGCGCTACTAAATGATTAGACAACTGATTGAGTTGAGCCGTGCAGCCATCTGCGTATATGTCACTTAGCAACCATCTTGGATGTCACATACTGCATATAGCACCTTGTGGTGTTTAGCTTTTACTTAAACTATGTTAATAATAATAATTACTATTTAATATTTAATCAAAATTTAAATAATAATTGTTACCTGCAGATGTCCTGATTGGATGGAGTGACGGATGTCCTTGAGAAACTGCAGGGGGCATTTACAGACGTTGGGCTCCCGGCCTAGGCGAAAGAGAAAAGAACATTGAAAATGAATTAGGTTATTGAGAAAGAAAACAGACTACAACTCTTCTGCCACATAGAAAGTACTTATATAATACCCAAACTACACAAAAGGTGTCCTAAGATCAGCAGTGTGACAAACAAATCCTGCTTAAATACTACAATGCGACAGTAATCTGTCTTTCAATATGTTGACAGCAAAGTGCCAACTCAAAGTTTTCCTGCTTGAGAGGGATTGTCCTATGACCTACTGTTAAAGATGTGAGGCAGTGGTGGGTCAGTCTTGAAAGTGTATCTGGCAGAGTGATAAATAGCCCATGTTGGCCTAACAATCCAGCATTAGGAACCAAAAAACAACAACATATCCACAATATTTTTATATGTCCCAATACATTTTGAATCATGGGCAGAACATCCCCGGAAGTGTAAATACACTGTTTTGAGCTTCACAAGCATAGGAAATCTTTTGCGAAGTGAACTAGCAAAACGTTGGTGAAAAGTAAGTTAAACTAAAAACAGTGTAGTTGAAAAGAAAGGAACGAATTGCGCAGTTCTTAACTACACACATACTAAACTTTGTGTGGATAAAATAAAAATATTTATCATCATTAAGTTATTGGGTCACGCTTTTTAATCAAGGTTCAGTCATTTGTCATTTTAGGCATTGCAGTGCACACCTGAACTCGTTTCTCCAACAGTCATCTGGTATGAGCCAAGGTTGCATAAATGTGTGAAAAGTAAATTAATCATGCAGCTGCAGAAATGTTTGATGGACTGAAGTTATATTAATGTGGGGAAGGTTACATTCAATAACCCATGAAGGCTTACTTAAAATCAGCAAAAAACTAAATCAATTACTTTGATTGAATTGACTTGAGCATTGGTCCGATTTTGCTTCTATGAAACGCAAGTACTACTACGATTGAGTTAAGCACTTGACTTAGTGTTGTTTAATGCCTTCTAGGTGTGACCACTGGCTAAAAATAGAACATTACGTTACATTAGCCAACTTCCTCATATTGTCCTTAAAATTCTCAATTGCATAGGGGTGAGGAACAACCATGTCAGCCCATTTTATCGCTATTTTAAGTGTAATGTGAAATGGAATCACACATCATTGCAATTAACTAGAGAACATTTTAGTGATAATTTTGCATTGACTTTTCAAAAAAAATGTTGTGCCCATAATTCGTATCCCAAGGTATCATGGGAGCCAAGAATTTTGTGGATAACTTGGCAAACCACTACAATGTAGTCAATGGCAGCTCTATTGACACAGCTGTGAAGAAGATTGCATTGTGTACCGGTCTGAAACTGTTAAAATCATTCAAATATAACGTTTTTGTTTATGAGTTTTTTAATTAATTCAAGAATAATACTAGGTTTCTCAAAATTTAAGTTTTAGAATATATACATATATTTTGCTACAAATGAGCAGTTGATTAAAACAATGTTTATAAAACATCCAGCAATTTATGTTGTGATTCAAAAATATACTATCTAATCACTGTTTATTCCAGCTTTCCCTATTTATACTGTTAACATAATTTTGTCATTTTAAAACTACACAAAAAAGCCTAGCATTCCTCGTCTTCAAATGAATGGCTCATTGTTCTCATTGTTTTTGATAGAAAAACTTTTATTTGTTTGTTCCAGACATGACCTTTCGGGGACTAATCAATCAGTAAACAAATATACGGGCCTTGAATTACACACAGCACATACTGTACTTGGGATTTTGAAAAAAAAAATATCCCATTATTTATACGAGTTTGAAATGACAGCTACATAGATCGTGGGCAATGTTTATGATTTGTATATGTTCTTTTATTTCTTGTATAAAAAAAGGCCTAACAACAACCCTGAAACTGTCTTAAATGTTCCTGTTGGGATTGTCTTTTTCCTCTGACTACAGTCACCCATGGTGTGTTGCTTTGCTGAAGTAAATAATGCATATTGCAAATAATACAATGGTCTGCAATAGCATTTTATGCTTCCCAAAAGCAAATGTGTGAATGTAAGAAATATGAAGTGTGGCGTGAGAGCATGTGAGGAGGGTCATTTACGTGACTCTCACACTCAACATAGCCTGAAAGTCTCTGCTATTGCTAGCGTGCGTGACTCACATGGTTTCTTTTAAAATCACAACAAACTTGCCAAATCTTTTATAAATATTTAGATAGGATATGTTCAGGACAATTTCCCAATGAGAAAAAATGCAGTTTGATGCATGTTTAAATTTCTTTGTAATAAACCAAACATTATGTATAAATTAAAATAAAATTAATGTTAACTGAGAACAAATACATAACTAGAAGAGCTGCATGCAGCTGGAGAGCCGCAGATTGGCCTGGTAATGCCTGAAAGGTTTATAATATATATATATATATATATATATATATATATATATATATATATATATATATAGATATACACACTCAGTCATACAAAACACTGTCTCTTTTCTCAGTGGCCACAAAGGATGGCGTGTTCGTGCTGGACATGGCGGCCAAGATCGACGCCACGGCGGACTACCTCTGCAAGGCAAAGTGGGGCGACGTGGAGTTCCCTCCGCCCTTCGGCAGGGAGGCCTACCCTGAGGTGAGAGAGAGAGAGAGAGAGAGAGAGACAGAGAGACAGGTGGGCAGTGGGTCTGTTTTTCATCCGTCAGCAGGTTATGACTCCTGACCCTGATCAATTTACTGTTTACATTACTGTTTACTGTTTGCTCCATGGGGACAGTTGCACAAAGAAATTTATTGAAATGTATGTATGTATGTATGCATTTATGAATAATTCCACACATTTAATCTGCCGCATTAGAAAAGGTTTAGGATGCTGTTGAGAACTGTTGTTGGGAGTATCTATTTATTTTAATATTGTTTCAGCCGAACACATTCACCTCCCCAGCTTCTTGTGCTTATCGTATTATTATCAGAACCTGCTGACTGCCTTGTTCCAGAGGCCCTGTGGGCGTGTGTTTTCCCTCCGCCTCAGCACCACTCTGGGTCGTCGATGAGCGAGGGGAGCGACTAGCGCAGCAGTGCCATTAATCAGCTGCTGCTATTGCCATGGCGATGGGTTGACGTCCTAGAAAGACTCAGAAGAGGGGCCCTTCAAGACAGATTTGCCAAAATGGAGCCCTAGGCTGAATGTAAAACTAACACCATAAGAGTTATTTCCTCGTTGGACTTTGTGATAGATGGGTTTTCAGCTTTCAAGTTTACAGTATCTGATTGGTGGTCCTCTGGTTACTTGCCCAGCACTTGAACAGTTTATTTAAGGAGCAGTCTGTTCGGCCTGCCAGACGGAGGAGTATAATTGGGCTGCTGTGAGTCTAGGGTGGGGACACGGGGACAGCGGGGGCCTTTGATTGGATGTGTTTACTCTCAATCCCGAGCTGTGGCCCTGACTGTCAAAAACAAGCTCTGAGGGGCTGACGGCGCTCACAGTGCAGATTGCACAGATATACTGTGTACAAGGGTCCTTCTTTTAAAAATGTGTATTATCTGCATGCTTGAAGTAATATCACCCTGTTTTATTGGCATAGTGTACGGTACTCTTTTATGGTGCACAGGCATGCACATTGACAAGGAATGACTACATTTGTAATATAAGTTTCAACTTGGTTCCAAGGTTCAAGGTTTTTTATTGTCATATGCATAACTATTACAGAGGCAAAAGTATGCAATGAAATTCTTGTGTCTCTTCATGGTCATGGTCATGGTTGTCATGCAGCCTGGTAGGGGGTTGGTGCTTTTGCCTGCCTGGTGTGTGTCTAATTGCAATCAGGGACTCACTACTGTGACCCCCTCCTGAGCCTAACTCCGACTGACTTCTCCTCCCCATGTCTCACACAGGAAGCGTACATCGCTGACCTGGATGCCAAGAGCGGCGCCAGTCTCAAGCTCACACTCCTCAACCCCCGCGGCCGAATCTGGACCATGGTGGCTGGGGGAGGGGCCTCCGTGGTCTACAGGTAGAGAAGGCTTCGTTCTGGTCCTAACTGAGTTTAGCATTAAGACGGTGTGCCAGCGACACAGCGGCCCGATTGATGCAGCCACAGCAGCCGAGCCCAGATGCTGCGGATTCGGCTGCCAGCTAATTGGGATTGTCTAACGATGCCATCGTAATGAGAGTCTGGAGGAATGAGTGGCGTCTCCCCCGTTTCCCTGTCTGTCAGGGGCGTAGAGCGTGAAGCAGAGCTATGCTGGCCGTGACTAATGAATTCCTCTGTGCACTGACAACACTGTTTCGTTTTGTTTACTCACAGGTAGTGTAAACTTGACAGTGACGGTGGATGGTAGCATGGTTTATCCAAATCACGAATATATCAGTGTTCATAAACAAAAGTATGGCGGCACGGTGGCGCAGTGGTTAGCACTGTTGCCTCACAGTAAGAAGGTCCTGAGTTCGAATCCCGCCTGAGGGCCTTTCTGTGTGGAGTTTACATGTTCTCCCCGTGTTAGCGTGG
>JAVQJS010124116.1:15000-21537 GCA_036024795.1 Galaxias rostratus | reverse complement strand
CACACTCTCTCACACACACACACACACACACACACACACACACACACACACACACACACACACACACACACACACACACACAGGCCGGGGTATTGCTGCTGGACTAACCAGCCCCCCATGTACCCCCCACCGCTCCGGCTGACAGAGACATGTAGCAACGACAACTAGCTTAGACACCTGCCATCTCAGAGCATCCCGGCCAAGGCCGCCTATCCATCAAACACACACCCGCCCTCCCCCTTCTCCTCCCTCCGCACACCAATGGCCACTCAACTAGAAAGGATGAAGGGGGGAGGGGGGGCAGGAAGGATAGGAGAAGGAGTGGGGAGCCTACCTTGGTCTGCAGGTAGTGGGGGTAGTAGTAGGTGTACTGAGGGTACATTGGCTGCTGCTCCAATCGCTTGCCCATGTAGCTGGAATCCTAAATGCCGAGGCAGCAAACCGGGAACCCCCGAAAATGGAGAGCAAAGGGGGGGCCGAAACACCAAAAAAGGTGAGAGCGAAGAAAGTGTGCTCAAAATGTCAGTCAGTTCCCTTGTTATTTGAAAGTTCCCTTTGTTATTCCTTCTCCTCTACCGGATGTCTGCCGCAGGCTGGCTCCCTGTTGGAGAGACTGGAGGGGACCGTTGGATGGAAAGTAGCCAGGGAAAGGGCTGCCTCGGCAGGGTCGGCTCTTTGCAGGCGACGTGCTGGTTCCGGAGCTGGCTCTGCACTCGCCCTCTCGCTGAGTAATGCCCGTTAATATATATCTACAAGTGTCGGAGCCAAGAGTGCGCTAGTCCGCTGTTCAGAAGCCAAGGAGCAATGGGGGGACGCAGGGGGAGGACGAGGAGGAGCAGGTGGCCGTGGCGGCGTCAGCCTGCACAGGAGCAAAGGAGGAGAGACGGGGAGGAGAACCGTAGGGACCAGGAAAAAGCGGAGGAAAGGATGAGTAGAGGTGCACTTCTCTGAAAGGCAGGCTTGTCTCGCTTTAGGCTTCCCTTGGGCTTCAATGTCACTCTCGAGCGCAGGCTGTAAAACTGCCTCTATTCCTCTCTCTCTCTCTCTCTCTCTCTCACTCTCTTTCTCTCTCTCTTTCTCTCTCCCTCCGCGATGTCTGTAGTCCTGGAGGCTCGGTGTCGTCCTGTCGGACACGGGAGGAGGGGAGATGTCCACGGAGCGACGCTGGCGTTGACGAGACACACTTTTTTCCCCCCGGAGAAGCAGAGCGCCACGGGAACAAGGAGGGAGAGCTCCGAGAGAGGGACGGGAACAACAAAGCGGAGCGCTGTGAAGGCGAGCGGCCGAGGAGCGGTGGGAAGAGCTGACAGCGCGGGGAGCGATCCTAATTGACGTGGCGCCTCCCCCCTTTCAGGAAGAATACGCTTAATCTCCACCAGTTGGTCCGCCGGCGTGCCAGGAAGTGGAGATAGGAGGGTGTAGGGGAGGGGGGAGCGGGGGGGCTGTCGTAGGCAGGCAGGCGGGGGGCTGTCGTAGTGTAAGGAGAGCGGTCTCAAATCAGGCTGCTGTCCCAGGTGCCCGGCACACAGCCTCAGTCTCTCGATCGGCGGGTGCTGGCTGGCGGTACTCCCTCTTCCTGTTCAGCTCAAATGTGTTCCTTGTTTTCCTTACCGTGCCCGTGTCTTTCTCTCTCTCTCTCGCTCACACACACATACACTGGCTCGCTCGTTCGCTATCTAGTTCTCTCTCTCTCTCTCTCTCTCTCTCTCTCTCTCTGTCTGCCTCTCAGAGCAGCCTGCCTCTTTCTCTTTCGGAGACTCCCTCACTCTGTTTCCCTTCCTCTCACTAGGTCTCGGTTCTCTCTCTCTCTCTCTCTCTCTCTCTCTCTCTCTCTCTCTCTCTCTCTCTCTGCCGTACTGTGACAGGGTGGTAAAGGGGGCTCGGCCAGGGCTTGGGAGCTGAGCGCCTCCTCCTCTTCCCACAGCCAGGGAGAGGGAGGGACTTGAGCGGCTGGGGATCCTTTCCGATGCCGAGAAGAGAGGGGGGGTGGGAGGGGGGCTCCAAATGCAGAGCAGCCGGCTGCGGTGTTTTCTCCAGCCCCGGGAGCAGGGGGAGAGCAGGGGGAGAGGAAGGGAGAGAGCGGGACAGCGGAGGCAGCGTGAGGAGTCGATTCCCCCTGCTGGAGGGACCAGGCGCTGCGGCCAGGCGGCTTCTCTCCACTGGGCACAGTGCCCCATTTCACTACAAACAAACAGCTTTGTTTTATAGATGGAGATCGTTCAGAAAGTACAGGTCATCCTCCGGATGAGGAAACCCTTGCCCTCACAAGCTATATAGTGCACGGTTGGAGATGTAAAAACACGCCAGCAAAATGGCCTTTGCCATATAGAAAGCACTATCAAACGTCCCCTTTGACGTGGCGGCGAGGTCAAGGCTTGAGTTTGTCGAGAAGCCAGCGGTGCCCCTGTATTTTCAAAGCCCCGTTTCCCGACCGCCGCAGCTCCGGTGTCCCTGGCAGACGTTCAGAGAGAGAGTGAGCTGGCGCTGCTCCGCGTCCACCCACGGAGTGGAGAGACACCACGGCCACTCAGGCACTTTAGCACACAGACACCGACGGAGAGAGCCACCGGGTTAACGGCCCTCTGGCCGTGCAGCGTTAAAACGATATATGGAGCTGACGTTGCCGGCGGCGCAACCATTTCCAGCCACTTAAGATGCCGGGGGTGTTTTAGTGAGCCAATGTCGGAAGGCAGACCCTGAAAAGGCAGGGGAAGGAGGGGGGAGGGAGGGAGGGGGTGATTATACATCGAAAATGGTGGAGTATTTCCATTGAACTCATTGCAAACATGTTTTCTCAAAAGAAACAAAAGGGCTGATCATTTGTCTAGATTGCTCTGGCTAATCGCCGAAGATGTGGCCGTCCACAGCTAAGTAGCACTACTAGACTGACAGCTGGTTAGGCTATTTCCTGGTCTGGTGCATAACTAGGGCTTCCTGCCCTGAGGGAGGACAATGTTCCCTAATGACAGATACTTCACATGCTCCATTTATTCAGCCAATTCAATTATGGGGACTTTACTTTCGTAAGGATTGCGACATGAGAGGCAAGAGGAGGGGAATTCCACTCCGACACTTTGCAACATGCATACTACAAAATGGGATCTCTTGGGGGCGGATGGTTAAAGAACACATTCCATCTTCCTTTCAGACCTGTGAGAAGGACAATGTCTACCCATTTATCGAACATTAGATTATGTTTTATTTTCTCCTTTCCTAATTACATATTACACTGCTTTATGTAGAAAAGAACCCCATGCACAATTATGAGTCAATTTCGTCCATGGATTTTTGAATAATCATTAGTTCAGAAGCATCTTTAAAAGTGTGTCTGTGCAACAATGCACGAGCGGAGCATTCTGGTGGGCCGGCGGAATCGATAGCAGCCTCCCGTGGACAACAACAAAGCAGGGCAAGGGAGGGAAGGGCGGCCATTTGCAGGCGTGGAGAAGAAAACATAATTATCAGATAGGCCGCTCTTATCTGTGGAGAAGAGATGGGGCCGATATCGATTGGGGATTAGCAGATTAACGGCCCTGGGAACAGGTCAGGCAAGGGGACTCATTGCCGATGGATGGACGAGGGAGAGAGGGATGGAGCGATTGAAGAAGAGGAACCTATGGACAAAGGAAAGGAACCGACGGACAGCTTTGGAATGGCTTTTTACTGCTAGTGGACTCCGGGTGTTTGATGAAAGTTCAAATCCAGCACAATACACCCCCCCTCCCCCCCACTATCTGATGCCTCTGCAGGGGCCCAGCACAGCTGGAGCAGCAGGGCATTACAAAGCAGACTCTCGCCGTCTTAGAAGTGTAGTAGCACAACCACTAATATCAATAAAACAGTTGTATACTTTGTACCAGGCTGACAGGAGGATGCTTGGAAAAGCTACTCAGAGATTCTCGCCTGACAGAGAGAGACGGGCTATCCCATAATAGCTCTAGGAGCAGACACTTCAGAAACCCAAAGGGATAGCGTTACACAGACAGTGGCCATATAGCTCATGAATATGCTCAGGTCCCACCATTAAGAATTAAGAGGCAGCAACGGAGATTTGACTCTTGAAACTGAAGAAGTTGACCGAGGCTTAATTTCCACTGAGGCCCCAGGGGGGAACACTAGCCTAGCGGAACACTTAGGAGAAGATCTGTTCCTACTTCACCAGCAGTCCTATCACGCTGTCCACATTCTGCTGCCCCCGCGGACTATTAGCATAATGCCCAACGCACGGAGGTCCGTTTGCATTGCGTCCTGTGAAGATGACTCAACCGACTGTCTGCTTGGCGGGAGCGAGAGCAGCTGCTGGGGTGCGTGTTCCGGCCCGGGTGCTGACGGCGCGTGGCGAGCCACTCGGCGCTGAGTCAGAGGCCGGGCGCCGGGAGAGCACGGGGCGGAGAGGGGGAGCCAGCTGTTCCGAGAGCCAGAGAGAGGTGGAAGGGTACGCTGTTTTTCCTTTCTGTGACCGACGGTGACACTGAGGTAAACCACTCTCTTCCCGGCCCCTCACGTTAAAGAAAAAAAAAACTTCTCTTCCTCTCAAACCCTAGTTAGAAGAGAACAACACCCCAGCATATGGACCAGGCGGCCCGGTTAAGATGGGAGGTGTGATGTGCTTCAGATGAGCCACAGGCATCTAATGCAAAGCAGTCTGCTCACACACACACACAAACACACACACACACACACGCACACACACACACACACACACACACACAGGCTCTGGCTGAGCCCACTGAATCACACATTCAGACTGTGGTGAGTCATCTGTGGGATATTAACAGAGGGAGGGTGGGAGAGCAAGAGAAAGAGAGAGAGAGAGACAGAGTGAAAGAGAGAGAGAGAGAGAGAGAATGAAAGAGAGACAGGGCAAGATCCCCTCCAAGGAGATCTACGACACCAAGAGACTGCCGCAACCTCCCCTCTAAACAAACCAGATGAGACTCTTGCATTGCGGATGTAGACCTCTATTGGGGACGTGTTCAGAGAGGACTGCAAGCGCCATGGCCAACATTGTTCTGGCGCTAGGAGAAAGACTTGTTTCAGGCCTGCGTGAGAGTGTTTCATGGTGGCGTAAGTGCTTCTGTCTGGGAAGAGGGGGGAGTAACACAATCGGCTTAATCAAAGCCCTCTGCCACTGTCGGCGACCGGAGACGCCCCCTAACATGGGAGTGACCAGAACAGGGCTTTGTTTTGGTTCACAGGCTGTTCTAGTGACACGGCCAGTTCATGGAAAGTCGCAACACCCCCCCCCCCACCCCCACCCCCCCTCCCCTTTCCACTTGGCCTTATAGTAAGGAATTCTTCGGTAATCAAGCGAGCCTCGTTTTCCCCGCCCTCGCTCAGTCAGTGGTGGGCGTTTCCCGGAATGGACCAGACGCTCGTCCGTACGAGAGAACGCTGGCTGGTGGGAGGGAGGAGGGGCTGGGGTCAGGGTACAGAGCAGAGGGTCTTGAAGGGTGTTAACGGAGAAATGCCGGTGGTGTTCTCCAATGCTGGAAGAGTGGCGGAGCGCCGCACAGGGTTCTCTCAGGGCTTCCTGGGAGCAGTCAGCTGGCATCGTGCTAGGGCACCTCTGGGAGTTGTAGTGGAGAGGAGAACAGTGGTGGTGGGGGGAGCGGGGGTTACCAAACAGGCGTAAACAGGCGGTAGTGAGGGCCCCCGGACCACACCAAAACATGATGTCATGGATTACCTCATTTGGACTTCTGGAGAAAATGTCTGATCTGTTCCAAATGATAGTGTTCTGAGAAAGAGGCCCAGTGTTGAGACTACGGTATTTTGAAATTGATACCAGGGAGCATGTGTGTGTGTGTGTGTCGGTGTGAGTGTGGGTGGGTGGGCATGTGGTCCGCAGCTGTGGCAACGTTTCCCATTTTGCGTGTCAGGGATATAATTACAACACGGACCCCTGCACACAGAGTGGCTAGACAAAGGTTGTTGTAAGACCCACAAGGTGAGATAGCTGTTCCTAGATCAGGTTTCTTTTCAGTGAGCTAACCTAACTAGCAAACTAAAGTGGGAGGTGGGATGGGCAAATAGTGGTCTGTAAGAAACTGTATCTGTATTTGTAAAAAAAAAAAGGATTATCTTACAAGCCTTAACCACAAATGTGTGCACTCCCCGATGAAATTCTCTGCCAACGGTACTTCCAGCCCCACAGTTCTCTCACCTACCCCACACAGTATGAACACTCGGACCTCACAACTTGCAATCCAGTCTCTGGTTGCCAGTCTGTATGTGTATGTGTGTGGGGAGGTGGCCTCTGCACGTTGCACTGTGCGAGTTCTGTCCTGTCGGAGCGGACACTGTGTCGTAGATGGTTCTTGAGGCTGTGGTTGAAATCCAAATCATGTCCTAAGAAAAAAAGCTATCGTAGTACCAGGTGTAATACCACAGGAAATAAAACAATCAATACAAATAAATGGGGCTTTGAAAGGCCCTGGGGGCACAGACCTCTGTAATCATATAGACAGCCGACGACCATCACGCAAACCCACTAAATGAGGCATCCAGCGGTCACTGATGAAGAGGGGTCAGCCA
>JAVQJS010124116.1:0-12500 GCA_036024795.1 Galaxias rostratus | reverse complement strand
AGCAGGTTTATGTAGACAGAGCCCCGCCCTGTGACTCTGAGAGTCTGCGTGGCGATACCGAGGCCAGGATGCCGGCTGCTGCTGCTCCCAGCACCTCCCAACTTGTCAGACTTTTAACGTCCACGGTGTGCCCCCGCTAAATGAACACTGCTGGAACACACAGGGATCTGCATGGGGGCTGTGTTCTCTTGCAAAGTAGAAAATGAGACATTAAGAGTTTGGGAAAGAGCTAGAAGATTCTGGGTATTCTGTGGCTTTTGGGGGGGCGGATGGCGGGATTCCTCTGGCGGGAACGCCAATGTGCCGGTTCCGACAGGAAATGCCAGGGACTGGCACTAAATATGCAAAGAGGGGCAACCAGCTTGAAATATTAAACATTGTTTAAATGGAAGTTATTATTGTCATACTGAGGGTGATTCTCTGTATTGTAGGAAATGTGTGTAACTACACTAACAATCAACACAAAACTGAAACTATTCAAACACTTCCTAAACTGGATGGATGCGTTTTCATTAATATCCTCCGAACCCACGCACGCACACACACACACACACAAACACACGCAGGCGTGCGCGCGTACAAACACACACACACACGCTCACACAGCGAGGTACACAGAGACACTTGCTCCAGGAGCCACTCACTCACTCTAGCTCAATGTAAACTGTTGAAGCAATTTAAAGCAGCTTTGGCAGCCTTTTAATGGTCTGTCACAGTCTAAGGGGTTTAGAGCGCTCTAAAACGGGGCCGGGCGCTAAGCCCCACAGATCACGCCTAATTGTTCAGAACCTGCTCGGTGCTGGTCCGAGTGTCAGCCTGTCTGAGGAGGTGTGTGTGTGTGTGTGTGTGTGTGTGTGTGTGTGTGTGTGCGTGTATGTGCGTGTGAGAACAGGGGAAGCTATTAGAGGCACCCTGGGCTCCATGACAAAAGGCCATTGAGTCACTTCATGAGGACAGAGTGGCTGTCTGGGTGGCCCACGACACAGGGACACACAGGGGGAGGGGCCCTGGGTAAAGGGGCACTGTCGATGGGCGGGGAAGAGGCGTTGCAGGGTCTAAATGGGTCAGGCTCCAGGGGTGGGACAATCAAGTTGTCCCTTGAGGACCCAAACTGAGGGGTGACGTACCTCGTCCTAGGGTCAAGAGATCTGAAAGGTGTCTCTGGGAAACAACCTCAATCTCTAATGGGATTATGCACACCTCAAATTTAGACCTCAGATAAATGTGATGTTAGTTTTTTCTCACAGGAGCATATTGTGCTGTTAAGCAAACATATCTCTGACATACTGTGACGTATCTGTAAAAAACATCTTGAATATCCTGGTATTATACGGAAATGTAACTACCTGTCACATTAATAGACCCAACAAAGGATAAATCGAATCATGTCCTTTTTAGGCATCTGTCAATAGATCAAAACTGCAAAACAAAAAGTCTTGATCTGGGGTGTCCTCGCTGACCCAGATTATCCACTGACTACGGCTGCTAGCATCAGGACACAGACCCGGTCCTACCCCCAAAGACACGGTCCACACGGTCACAGACGTCGTGACATGACCTGGAAGAACCCTTGACGATTCCCTCCCAACTGGGCCGCAAAACCATCGACTTGCTTTAAAGCGCAGCCCTCCGAGGAATGAAATGAATTGTGAGGACAAGTTCTTTCTCGCGCTTGGCGCAGACAATCCACGGTGTGGTCCGGGGAGAACTGGGGTTCCTTTCACACTAAGGTCACGCTCCGACTGTCGTGATGCAGGCTGCAGAGATGGCCCCCATGATAGGGCATGCTAACGAGCAGGCTCCTGTCCCTGCCTTCTCTCTCTATCCGACATGAAATGTCTCTTCCATGCCTCCCTCCATGTTCCTCTCTTCACTCTGTCTCGCTCTGACAGTACGTCCTCTTCTCCTCCTTCCTCCTCTGTTTCATCCCTCCCTCCTTCCTTGGGGTGATTCAGCAGCAGCAGCCTCCCCTGCTGGGGGATCCACAGATGGTCGGTCAAAATTGGATGTTGGACACGCTACCTTCCAGCTCACGCTCACGCTCATACACACACACACACACACCCACACACACCCACACACAGAGCCGGCAGGCTAGTCGTTCATTCAGCTAAATGACTGTGTCATCTGTCAGCCCCGATCTAAACAAGTGTGGATGAGTGATGGCCAGCGGAGCTAATCACAACGGTGAGGGATGGGGCCGGTGGCCGGGCACTGACCGGGGAGAGAGAGGGATGAAGACGACGGGTCGGAGGGCTGACGAGGCAGAGTGGCGGGAGGGGAGAGGGCGGGGACGAGGCAGGGTGGCGGGAGGGGAGAGGGCGGGGAAGTGGTCAGGAGCGGCAGATGCTCCCTCTGTCCGCGTTGACGCGCACGCTCGGCCTTCACCGTCTACGGTGTAGTAGGACGCCGGTCGGACGAGCGGCGTCACTGTCCCCGGTGGGGAGGGGTGTGCGGCGTTTGGGGTAATGAGACCCTGACCCTTTCCAGAGCTGGGACATGAGACGACCCCGAGCCGGTCTGAGACCGTCCCACGGCGGGGCCAACGAGACTTGTGTGTGTCGGTAAGAGAACGGCCGGGTCCAGGGATCTGTTCAGGCCAAGTATGACCTCTCTCTGTCTCTCACCATGGCTCTGGAATGCTCTCATTACACTTTATTTCCCTCCCTCTTTCCCGCTCCCTCCTTCCCTCTACCCTCCCAGACTCGGGGATGTGCCGGGGGATGTGCCAGGAATTCTGACGACTAGCGAGGATCGCATTGGGAGAAGGACTGGCTGCGGTGTGCGCGTGTGCATGTACGTGGGTTTGGAAAGCCTAATGAAATAACCAGAGGAGGGAGATGTGATCCACTGGTACAGGGGGGACGGCACAACACACTCTAATGTTTTCATTAAGTCAGACATGGTGTGTCGGCGGGGAGGCGCCGGTATGACACCAGCTCCCCATAGGGGGACGGACGGAATGTACTAGGCTGGAGGTTCAGCCGAAAACACAGGGCTCGCCAGGGGTGTAGCCCACTTATACGAGCCAGGGCCCGTCATGTGTGTGTGCGTGTGTGTGTGTGTGTGTGTGTGTGTGTGTGTGTGACTAGACCACAATGAACTCCCCGCCCCCAACTTTACATTCAACACAGTCTTCCCCACAATGTTAGCAGACCTTTTTACCCTGACTGGCTGCCCGCTCTGTACACGCAAACACTCTTTCTGGTGCGCTCACACACATACACACACACACACGTAAACGTGCGCGCACACACACACACGCGGTGCGCCATGCGGATGGTGAACAAATAGGCCGTGGCTCGGCGGCGTGGAGGCAATCAGCTGCAGCGGAGATTGTGCCGAGGCAGCGTTCCCTGTTGTGCACGCTTAACGAGAACAAGACGGCGACTCGGGACGGACATTTAAATGCAGGAGCACGGAGCACCGGCTAACGCCTGGCGAGTAGGAGGAGGAGGAGGAGGAGGAGGAGGGAGACGCTGCCACAGTGAGGCAGTGGTGGAGCACCGAGGTATCAGGACGGCCATGCACACATCTGATCCGCCGTGGTGAGAGTGGGGGAGGGGAGGGGGGGGGCTCTGTCCGTGCCGCTGTGTAGAGATCCCACCGCGCCTCCTCTTTGGTACCTCAGGGTCATGCACATGCCAAAGACACATAAGACTGGAAAGCCACCATAGGTTTAATGCCTCAACATAAAGGATTTAAATGGCGAATTGTGAAAACCACTACAGTATATTAATCAGACAGACATTTCAAGCCAAGACTTCCAATATAGAACAATGGGAAAAAGAAAATCATTGCACTAACGTTACATGATAAATGTGTCGCACCAATTTGTGTTACAACCCTATTAACTGCCATCTGTAAATGTGTCCAATAACCATTGGTAGGAGGAAGAGGAAACATGGATTGTTTCCAGTTCTTGGCCTGTTTGTGTAATCAATACTGTTCTGACTAGAAAATCCATAGAGCAAGCGAAGGCCCCGGTCAATAACTCTCCACAGCCCATAGGGCCTGTGTGGCTGTAAAGAAACCACAGAGCACCGATAACGACGTGGCCAGTCCCTTTCTGAACACGCTCCGTGGGCCGGGACTATTCCCTGGGCTCAACGTCACACATAAAGGGTGGGCTTGAGTGGCAGGGAGACCAGGCTTGAACGACAAGGCTCCTTTCGCCTAGTCATGCTCTCCGCCAGCCCCTCCGGGGACCCGCTTCCTGCCGCATTACGGAGAGGAGCATGCACATCCGCTTCCACTTGAATTACAGCGCTCGCTGGAGGGCGGAGAGAGCCTCTTGATCTCTGCTGGAGCTGGAGCTCTCCGGTTTCCCTCTGTTTACTCGGAGAAGTCGAGCTGTCCGCTCTGTTGTTCTTTTCCGTCCCTTTTTTTTTTCTTAGGTCGTCTTTGCATCTGATTTGCGTAAAAACACAACGGCGCTGTGAAGGAAGGCGGTTCAACTCGGGCACACAAAGAGAAGAGTTTGAGATAAAGAAGGGAACTAAATCGTCAATGTGGTCCACGTAGGGGAGGCTTCGTGGCAAGCCGGGCCGGGCTGATCAGTCGAGTCGGGATGTGTTTGTTCAGGGTGTCTAGTGATAACATTTCTAGGCGTCAAGAAACTTTCACAAGGGGTCAAAGTGTTGGAAAACAGCAGGATAGTAGGGGGGAATAGACGCTCGTCTGGGACAAACCAACAGCACTCAAAAGTGGACTTCCATCCTCCCCGGTTGTAAAAACAGCCTCGTCTCAGGTGGGGGTCGCATCTGGTAAGGAGGACAGGGCAAGTGAAGGTTGAGGCAGAAACTAACTGAATTCACCGAGAGGCAACCGTGGAATTCACCAGGACACTGAGGAAGACGCCGGGACACTGTGGACGTCACCAGGACACCGGAGGTCACCAGAGGTCACCTGGACACTGTGGAAGTCACCAGGAGACTGGGAATCACCAGGACACTGCAGGACACCAGAAGAAACCAGAACACTGTGGTCTCTGGGGAGCTCTTTCAGCACAAAGTGTGGTACCAGTGTTCTCACGGCCGACTGATTGTAGGAGCTTGTCTGGGAAAATATATGATCCAAATGTCAATGTGTCTATTGTTTTGCAGTATATACAAATGCATTCACTTTGTAATCAAATTATTTGCATTGTCCTGCATTATTATACATAATTGGGGAACCAATATTGCGTGAAAACACTTGGTCAATCTCTAAGCAAAAACGCACCAAAAACTGTTCAACACAATGTGGGTTCGTTTACAGGAATATATACTGTATACTAGTCTGCAACAAAAAGCTCTAGACACAGATACAATAGACAATACGACAGACCATCAAGACTACCGCCTTAAAGAAAGATGACAGGCCAGCACTGAACAAACTGTGATTTTGGAACACAACTGTGCATTGCGTCGAGCGTTGGTTCCTGAACTCCCTTTGATCCGTTGTACTGAGCACCAGAAAGTGAAACGTTGAGTGATGCTTATCATCCGCGTCCAATCTTATGGAGAGCACTCACACGCAATAGGGTTTCAGGGCGGTCTCAACATGTCGGCAAATAGTTCCATCAAACCGTGGGAGATAAGGGGGTTGCAATGCGACACCTTCAAAAGTATCAGAGCGGCGTGAAGCCCTCCAGAGGCAGAATCAGACATCTGCAGATTGATACACAGCCAGGCCGTCACAGTCATTAGCTGGCCCACTCACCCATACTGATAGTGTCTGTGAGAAAAGAACATATTTGTGAGCCAAAATATAGGAACGCAGACTCAAATTCTCTCTGTGGGAATGACGCTGCTATGGGGACATGGCCTATTTCAACGGCTTTTTGCCAGGTGTTGCATAGGTTACACGGGAGACACTGAACAGAGGCCAGTGGCCGGACTGGCCATCGAGCCGCCGGAGAGCGGTTACTGGCACAGCACCGACGACAAGGAGAGCTGCCCAAAGGGGTCTCGTTTTCAGGGAGTCTCACAATGCATTTTCCACTCGCAGGATGGAGGGAAAGCGGTTAAGCTAGGAGATGTGACCAGGGAAGGACGTGACGGAACAATTGAGGAGGTGGAAGTGATGTTGGACAGGAAACACACAGAGAAACTGAGGAGGAGAATTATTTGGGGACAGGAAGAAAGAAAAAAGGTAAGGAAGAAAAAGTTTTGTAGGGTATTTTTCCAAACAAATCTTTCACATCTGTGCTTGTTTTACGGTGACTGCCATGACAGTTACCGATTGAAACCCACAGCCATTAATACATATTCAGGGAGAAATGCTGAGAGAGCAAGTGAGCCAAAGTGACACAGAGACGCTATGAGCCTTTGTTCCAATAGGAACCTAAGACAGAGAGAAACTTCCTAACATGTTGACATGGTGGATTCAGGGAGCAACACACTCACTATTAGCGGACCCTGGCAGTAGGTGTAGCCAGAGTGTGTGTGGGGATGCGGGTGGTACTGGTACTGGGGGCGGGGGAGGGCTGGGTAGTCCAGCCTGGAAGTGGACACGGTGGGTCTAGTCCAGTCCCACGGACCGGCAGCCATCCACTGGGAGCTGAAGCCTGGGACCCTGGCTGTCTTGCTGTGGTAGCCTCTCACAGCTGCACCTGGCTGGGGAAGAAAGGAGGGAGGGGAAGAGGATGGATGACAAATGTTAAGGCTTCAGAGATGTCACCAATAGACAGCTGCTCTCCAGCACTTTACAGACACACACACTCACACACATTCATATACACACACGCACGCACATACACACACTCGCAAAAGCTCTTCTTGTTAAAGCTCTTTGACAGCAGCATGCCCACGCTGTGACATGAGGTTCCGGGCACTAAACGAGGGGGGTATTGGATCAAACATCCCCCCATCCCATGCTTCTCTACCGTAGTCTTGCTCTCTACGTCATATCGCCCACAATCTCTTGCACCCCTTTTCTTTCCTTCTTTCGTTCTTTTTCTTTCTTTCTTTGTTGTCTGCGTGTAGCAGCTGTTGTGAAAGCGCCTTCAGTCACGGTCTAGATGTGTTCCTGACTCGCGGCGCTCTGATTGGCTCGATAAGACGCTGGGATTGGAGTGTGGCGGCGCGGCATAGGTCCAGCATGATGTGTGGGTATTAGCAGGATAGGGGGGCACGCAGCGGTGGATCTGCTGACAGGCTGGCCTAGCCTCGCTGCTACAGGCAGACCGGCTAGGCTGCTCAGGCCACTGGAGCAAAGAGAACACACACACACACACACACACTCTCTCTCTCTCTCTCTCAAACAAACACACACACACACACACACACACACAGACTGGCACAACGCCATCAGATAGCACGTCATGCAAAGACACTGGCTGAGAGAAGGAGAGACAGAGTGCTGAGAGGAAGGGCTGAGAATAGCAATGACCTGGCGAGCGAGGCCTAGCTGTATGGGGGGTGAGCTGAGAGAGGCTCCATAAGTTCAGTCTGTCTGATCCCAGTTTGCACTCCCCCACCTCGTCCACAAATCGCCTTGAAACTGGCGTGCATTCTCCTGCACTCTGATCTATGGGGGTCAGAGCGGTGGATCAGCGAGTGGGGTATTAAAGGCACGCGCCGTACGGGGCGAGACGCCGCCGGTGAACCGCGGCCACACGTCAGCACTAAACATTAACGGCCCGCTGTACGCCGGACACGGACTTCCACCGCCCCTAGGGGAGAGGGGGGGGGGGTCAAAGGTTGGCCTCGCTGGAGGGGTGGGGGGGGTTGAAGTCCGGGAGAGCGGCGTCTGCAATATGGCCGCACAGCTGTGCTTCGGAACAGGCCCCCTCCTCGGGTCTGGCGCGCCGTGGGCCGGGGGAGAAGACGGGGTGGAAGTTCGCCTAAATAAATATGATGCAAAGCGACAGGTTTACGGCGCAGGCTAATCTGGAGCAGGAGGAGGCCGGCGTTCCCCCGAAGAGCCAGGCGGTGGAATGGCTTTCTGGACAGCCTGAGTTTCTGGACTCCTCGGCGTGGAGGGTAACTAGCTCAATGGGAGCAGGTGAGGAGCGTGGTGTTTTGGGCCCCAGGACTATGTGGTGAGAGAAAGCACAACTCTTCTCAACGGCGAGGTGTGTCTCCCTGCCGTAGTGGCACGCAGGTCGTTTCCACTGCTCTGGCTCCCACATCCACATTGAAAAAGACAGAAGGAGGTCAGGATCAACCAAGGTGGTCACACTTATGAACGAATTGGCCAGTAAGTTAAGGGCCATCTTAACCAGGACATCAGGCTTTAAGAGCAGCTCTGAGTGAATCAACAGTATTAATTGGGCAAATAAATATGGGTCATTGAGTCAGGTGTAGCTCTGAGCAGATTTCCTGTATGTGGAGGTGATTGGACCATGCCGGCGTCCCTCCGGGGAACCATTTGGCTTTTAAATGGCGTGTCCTGTTACTCACTACAACCCTCTCGAGCCACTGCAATTGGATCTCAAGTACCAGTGAGGCCTTCAGCCTGTGTTAACACTAAACCCACATGTGAAGGACTCCACACTCCCCTGCTGGAATGTGTGATTTGTGTCACAAGCTTTCAGCGGCTCGTCAGAGACTTGCGGGGAGGCGTGTGGGGGCATATTTCTACATTTTATATGAGGGCCACAAGCCCTGGTTACCAGGGGCCTTTACCTCCTCCCAGGGCCGTGTTCTACATGCCAACCAGCAGATGTAGGCTTGTTGAGAAGAATGTTAACGCAGCCCCTCGGATTGTTGCAAAAGCGTTAAACCCCTCGAACGCATCACGCTTCCTGGGCTGGTCAAACAGGGCCTTCGGAATCTCAATGCATCCCGTCGAGACACGGAAACCATGGCAAACTACACGTAACATACCGAGCCTGACCCTGACACAACGCTTACTGCAAATGTGTGGCTTTATTTTTCTCATCACGAGGCAAGAGAAGTTGTCAGACGACGAGAAGAACATCCCAACCATAACTCAATGGAAATGGGAGGTATTCAAACCATTTGTTCCCTGAGGACAGCATGGTATTAGTCATGCAGGGATAATGCCTCACCTTCAGCTATGAGAAAGGGAGTGGAAGGTCGCCACTCCATTAATACACAGTGAGGGCGTTCGGCTACCGGAGCATGGCAACTCTCTGGAGTCAATTTTTCACAGAGGAAACCACTTTCCTCCAACCTCTCTGTCTTCCACCATGACACCTCGGGAGAAACGCTCGCGCGGAATATCGAGCTCATTTGTCCCGCGTCCTATACAATATGGAGGAGGACACGTGGGAAGGGGTTCGACCGAGTATAGCGACCTCACCGTTTGCTCTGTGGTGAATTAACAGAACCGCGTCGAGCGCCGTCTTACTTACTCCACTCCGTTCCAAATTCCCCCTCAGAGCTCCGGCCCTGAGACTGTTGTGAATGCTCATCAAAAGGACGGCACGGAAAGAATGCGAGTCTGACAATGCGATGCCCCGCTTTCTGCGAATCGTATTTCACCGTGAAATCGCTGACAGGATAGAATGAAAACAAGCTCCACTAAAGTGGTGTGAAAACCAACGGCGACCGACAAGAGACACGTACAATTGCTTTTGTGTCGGAGGGGCCTTTAGGTAGAAAATAAACCTCTTTATAACTCTGAAATCTTCCACTTTCACGGTAGCCCTTTGCAATATCGACTTTCTCTTGTAGGAAGAGGCTAATAGCCTAAAGCAACCGTAGTTATTTTTCTCTCCCTATGTTATCTAATAGGCCTGTTTTTTTCCAACGGGTGTCAGGATACATGCCAAGCACAACAACCAACAAGCACTCCTTTTTTCCGTGTGTTGTTTTTAGTCTGTATCTCTTTTCAGCGCGCTGGTCTCGCACACGTGTCCTGGGGGCGTTCGCCATGTTTCCGTGCCTCCTCGTTTGCATCGCCTTGGAAGAGGTGTCGCCCACAGCAGTCCCGTCATTGGTATTCCAGGGGTAGCTGGGCGGTGAGCGTCTTTTGATTTTCCTAAGCCTCACAGATCCAGATTGCCACGCTCAGGTTTCCTGTTGGTCTTACAGAGCTTTGTTTTGGCTAGTCCCCTTTCATCAAAGGCACGGGGCTTTTACCTGCACGGCCAATTTCCCACCACTCCTGGCTGTGAGACGTCTGCGTGAGGCACAGGGAACAACCCAGAGATAACTCTCATGGCCCGGAGGCCGACACATTTCGGCCCATTCCACAGCCGCCTCCGCTCAAAGAAAAGGCTGGTACTCCTTCCCTGGGGGAGGTGCAGAAAGTTGAGGTCCTAAGGAGCAAACAGCCTGGTGCCGCGGCACCTTGATCAGGGGTTGGAAAGGAACGGTTTGGCGGTGCGGAAGACTCCGCAGACACAGTCATTTCGGAAGGTATTAGTTGGAGGATATTGTCTCGCCGTGGAGACCCTGTGTGGTCCGGCGCTCCGTTTCAGCTGGCAATGAGAGCGACGCGCGCCTCCACAGTCTCCCTGATGACTGGCTTCCTGGAGGCCGCGTTGCGTGAAATGGGCTCGTCTGTACCGCTCGCTTTCCATCACAGATCCTATCTTCACCTCTGCTGTTTCAGTCGTCGTTCCCTGTGTCGGAACGGCCACGCGTGAGGATGAGGCCGAGCTACAGGTGCCGGTCACTGCGCTACAGCCTTCGACGGACCCAACTCATCCACAGCAAGCTGGTGGATCGGGTTCAAATGTAACCAAGGAAACGAGGTGGCAGAACTATGTTATAAGCATGCGTGAGTGCGTGTGTGTGTGTGTGTGTGTGTTTGAGCATGTGTGTGTGCATGTGTGTGTGTGAGCGTGGGAAGCCTGACAGGTTCAGACCGCTCTCTGCTGTGCAGCGAGAGTGAGCACATACCCCTAGGGCCTCCTAGCAGAAAGGGGCTGCGGAGACCAGCCATCCGTTTTCAGTTTTTTTTATCGCTACTAGTAGACAGATGCCAGGGAAAAAACACCAGGGGAAAAAAAACACTCTGACAAACTGAGATGAGAGGCTGGAGACGCGGGGTAGTGGGAGGAGGGGGTGGGCGTCACCATGACAACTGGGTCAGAGGGCGACACTTCCACACGGGATGGCTGACAGCATTTCACAGGGGACGTGTGGCGGAGGAGCGCGGGCGAGCCTGGAGAACTCGACTGCGGCACTGGCACAATGAAGCTGCCGCTAAGCTAACCCCCAGTGACCCCAAGACGGGCCAGGAAATCTCTGACTGAGGTTGGAAACAGAATACACCGGGAGGCTACCTGCTCTGAGGTCAGCGGCTAGTCTCTGGTGGCGAATCAAAGAGATCAGTGAGGAAAAGCCAAGACGTTTCATTTTCTTTTTGCTACCCCTTTAAAAGCATGCTGTTTCATGTTTTTAAAGCACATGAGGTGTGTTTATTCAGAGCCTCACTAAATCCTCAGAGGTGTCGAGTGAGGAATTAATTTGGACGTGTAACTTTCTCCCTCTCGGATCTGAGAAAACAGAAACATCAGGCCCCAACCTCCCCGTTGTGGAGCCCCTTTCCCCCCCATTTCACTGCCTGTTATCCTTGCTGGGAAAATATTTCCTTTGGCCTTCGAATGTGTTTATGCAAGGGTCAACCTGAGGGCCTGTCGCAGGGCGGGGGGCAGAGGTTTAGAGCTGGGAATCGGATGTGACCCCCCCCTTGACTCTCTGGCCCCCTCAGTGCATTGGCCCTCTCCTGGGCTGTAGCCAAGCCTTCCAGCACCACTTTACTGAGGAGACGGCCTCACCTGTCAGAGCCACGGGCCCTCTGAAAGCTGACTCTACAGCCTTCTGAGGATGGTTTTGCTCACTCTGTTCTTTCGGCTCCTCAGAAATACCATGTCCCCTCCCACCCACACACGCACACGGGAGACGGGATTTAAACATTTACACAAAGCCACTTGTGCAAAGAGACAGTTTCAAACAACTCCTGGTGGGTGGTGGAAGGCCTGGCTGGGGCCATGACCATCTAAAGGCAACTAATGCTACGATAGGTTGCAGGCTCTTTTGCACTGCTGTGCAGACCTGCAGCTGTACCCTCCAGGCCAGATCCATACTGCATTGTGAACGAACAGCGTGCCAGGCTTTTCCTGAGACTATTCCTATCACAGCACAGTTCAGCGATCGGAGATGAGGAGTCTCGGCGCGGCTAAACTCCTGTTGCCACTGTGTTGCACAAACACCCCGGCGGATTTCACCCGTGACCTGACATCTCTGGTGTGCTGTGGTTCTCACAGGCACTCTGGGCCCCAGAAGCCACTCTGACCTGAATCCACCCCCACTTCAGGCTCCGCCGCGGCCCGCTCCACGGGGACCTTGCACCCAGGAGCGGGCCGTAATGCACTGTGCTCTAACCAGGTAACAGCAGTTTCCGAGCCCCTAGTGTTGTGTAAAGTGTCTGCTAAAGCCTGCCAGTGGGCTCTGATTACAGTACTTAGACCACCGCCACTGCCTGGGAGTCTGAGTGGCACACTAACACTCCAGAGAGATGCTTTTACACAGGGACATTTTCATTCTCTCTCTCTCTCTCTCTCTCTCTCTCTCTCTCTCTCTCATTCTCTCTCTCTC